>CAKNWT010305828.1:912-19538 GCA_932066315.1 Andricus coriarius | reverse complement strand
CAGAGGAATTTTAAGACAATATTAAAGTTATAATATACTTATTATAGAAAAATCCTTACTAAGGGGGGCTGAAATTCCCAAAATAACCCTTATACGTAATTTATGAATGACCCATTAATATTCCAGATACTCAATGAAATCCCTGTCAATTCCTCCAATACCAAGAAATTCCCTTCAATCCTACAAATTCCTGTTAATATCATGCTGTTCACAGAAGCTCCTTGAAATTTCATGAAATTCCTTCAAAATTTTTGAATTCCCATGAAATTCCCTAAAATCCAATGAAATAATTTTTTTTTTAAATTTTTTATTCTTGAAATTGCAAGAAATCCTTTTTACTCTCAGGAATGCCATGAAATATGTTAAATTCCTGAAATACATTAAATTACCTTCAACTCCCAGAAATTCCTTTAAATTCTTGGAAATACTTCAAATTTTTTTAATATCCCTTTAATTTATAAGAAATCGTTAAATTCCGAAAATCTCTTGCAAAATATTTAAATCCCATGAAATTTCTTGAAACTCCGTGAAATAGAAACTTTGTTATCAATTGAAAATCCTTTACACTCCAGAGAATGCACGACATTCCTTTTAATGTCTGAAATTCCATGAAATCTCGTAAAATCCTTCAAAAAACAGTAAAATCATTTGATTTTTATTATAATATTTTGTATGAATTTAGAGCCTCTTGAGTTAAATAATTGAGAAGTGCATCACCTAATAATATAAATTTCATGAAATCCTACTAAATTCCTTAAAACCCATTAAGATATCTTGTTATCTATTGAAGATTCTTAACATTCTCAATGTTGAGGCAATTTTGTAGGTGTTTTTAATAGCAAAAATTATTTTTCTTGACTTTTTTTCGTATCTAGCATCATTTAGCTCAAACTTTGAATTCCCGATTTTCCAATAACAATTTCGGCTATTAAAAGTAAAGCAATGAGCCCTATTAAAAATGTCTAAATGTAATTTTTTAGATCTTTTTAAAAGCAGCAACTCGTTCTCTGGATCCAACATTCATGAAATTCTATGATATCTCTTGAAATTCTGAAATTCCTTGAAGTGCTCTAAATTCTATATAAAATTTTTGGAATTCTCATAAATTTCATAAAATTCAATAAGATTTTTTGTTATTTATATATTCTTACGAAATATTCTTATGTAGAGATTACTTAACCTTCCTAATCATTTTGGGGCATATTATTAATGAATGAATGTTCTTAAGTGTTAAAAAAAGGATCAGTAGCTGAGTTGAAGGATTGTAAAATCTTATTTTGTCTGTACCGATTTCCCTATTGATCTTCCTACTTGAAACTCTATAAATTAGTAGCTGAGAATAAGAAAAGTTTTAGAATTGGGATATTTTCCCTATCGATTTTTTAAAAAATTCAATAAATTTACCGGAATTTCTGGATGCCACATCCATCCCATATTCGGCGGAACTCTAGAAACTGATTCAACGCAAGTCTTATGTCCACAGCTCAATCCTGGATAAATGTTACAAGCAGAATATACAAATTTTGTAATTTTACGTCCTATCTTGTCTGAGAACTTCGAAGCATTTCGATCTCCACTTGGTCCAGAAATATGTGTGTTCTTCCCCTTATCAAAATTATCATAAATCTTGGAATTGTTCTCACTAACTTTCTGTTTAGAAGATCCTTTCAGAATACTATTTACTTCCGCGTCAATATTTATTTTTTTTCTCTTTGATCTGCATTTCGGATCTCCACAAGGACCACTTTCCTCTAAAGCTACTAAAGAAGTTTCCCCTTCTTTTTGCTTTTCCAACTTCTCATCTTTTTTCTTCGCTTTTGCTCCAGGAACCACAGAACCACTGGGAATAGGAAAATCTGGAATAACTTCTCTAATCACACCCATTCTTCCTGAGAACATTGATGTATTGTTCGAGCGTTTTGTGTCACAAACATTAGTACAAGTGCGATTAATTTTATGATGAATAGTAGGTGCTGGTGCTAAATTATTTGTTTTTGACTCCTTATTTGTAGCAGCTTCATCATCTTCTTTGCTTCTACCAAAATAGGGACTTTCAGATGGATCCATCAAACCAAGACCTGCAAGCCCTGAAACCTTTCCTATAGAATCCACAAATTTTTGGGCATCATCAAATGCTTTTATGAGACAATCGACTCCTAGACAAGGTTTCTTTATAGCTTTTTGATCACTTCTTCTTTGCATTACTGAGTTTAGTACCTCTTTATCTGGACAACAACAACAACCATTCTTTTGCATTGTTGATAGAGTGTTGGAATCTATGTTTCGATTTTTAAAAGATGGTTCTTCCTCTCCTCCTCCTCCTAATCGAAATCTCATATTGGATGTGTTGTGTCCAATGTTAATTCCACTATCGTATATACTATGGCATCTTCTGTTGCAACCATTATTACACATGATGTTAGAATACAAGTTTCCCATTTTGTAAATATTTTCCAAATTTCCTACTCCCTCACCTCCTCCTCTTAATCTTTTACTTCTAACAATAGAACTTGCACAATCTCTTTTCTTCTCTGATTTTCTTCGACTAGAGCAACATCGATTTGAACAGCCTCCAGGACATTCTTCAGAAGATTTTTTGGAATATTTATTTTCACATCCACATGTTGGTTCATTGGGATAAGTCCTATAAATCGAGCTTCGATAACTACTATCATTTAATTTTTCAGCACATGTCAGATTTTCAAATTCAGGATCACCCATTCTTGCCTTTGGTGGAGTTTTTGGAGCCTCTATTATCGGAAGGTCCCTCTCTGGTATTTTTGGCAACATTTTAGATCCGGATTTTAAATTCTGAAATTCATTCACGGAAGAGCTAGATTTTCGAGAACTAAGATTAAGAGAAAGTTCAATGGTACCAGAAGCACCTTGATGATCCATTAGGTCATAGATATTTTTTTCAAGAATAGGTATGCGGACCCTATCCTCTAAAATTGAAGATACTTCTTTATAATGACAATCCGAAAAGAAAATATGTGTTTCACAAAGAGGAAGATATTGAGATTGTGTTTTGGAAATAACCTCAATTTTGAGAGGTTTTAGGTTCATATTTTTGGAAATATTTGATGGTGGCTCAACAAAGAGGCAAGATTTACCTGAGCTGAAGTCGATGCAGTTTTTCCCAGGGTGTGACTCATCTTTCGCCTTCTTGGTGGAGACAAATTCCCCTTGTCTGATTTCAACGGATGGAAGGTCTATGAATTCGGCACGGACGCACAAGGAGGAAGTTCCTTCGTCGTGGATCTTGTGAGATGATAAATTTATATGGTGAACGAGGACCTCGATGTAGATTCTTTCATTCCTAGAATTTAAGGAGCTTTCGACGGCCATGGCTTTCGGCCATCGTTCGGTGGAATCACACCCGATGTTCCAGAACCAGAGTCTTTTTTAATGACGATTATACAGGAATTTGGCGGCGAATGTTAAGCGCATCATTAATTTTACGAGGATACACACAGGTCACGCCATTAATTTAGTGTGCCGGAAAGGGTACTTGTATGTGGACCACCCAAACCAGTGACAGATCGAAACTGTCAACGGTTCTGCACCTCTATTGATGTCATTTTAGACAAAAGAAGAGCATCAAAGTTTTGGTTTATAAATTCTCATGACTCTTATGATAATTGTGTTCCTTATCTAGATGTATGAAAAGCAGCAAGTGACCGAAATCCTTTCAAATCGAAGGCAGTACATCCTCAAGTCACATAATCATTTGCCACTCAAATATTTTCTTCTTCCAATGAAATAAGACGACACGTATTTTACTGATTTGACAAAAATTTGCTGTTGACAAACTTATGAGTATTTACATTTTAAAAAATATAATAGAATGCGAATAATCAAGAAATGGTCCAAAACCGTGTTAAAAGTGTTTTATTTTCTAAGTTAATATAGGTATGTATTTATCTTTTTCTTTCTGATTCTGATAGAAGTTCTAGTCTTATTTCGAAATCCGTTAAAAAATTCGAAAAAAAATTAAAATTGACGAAATGGCGGCGGTGTTTTTGAAAATATTAAAAGTCAGCTTACTCAAAAACCCCACCGTTTTTTTTCTCTTGAATTTTTCTAGATTATTTTCAATGAAAAAAGTATACTCTATGAGCCCTATGCCTGCGCCTTGGAGGTATCTGAAACACAAAAATTCAAATTTTTGGCCAAAAGGACACGTTATTTTCGCGATTTTTGTTTTTCCTTTAAAATTTATTTTCTCCCAACAATATAATCTTATGGTGATATGAAAACCCAAAAAGGCCGAAATTAAACAGTTTTAACTGCGTACTGGTAAAACAATAATTAGGTGAATTCGAAAAAATGGAGTGCTTACTGTTTTGAAAATACCGTCTTTAAACGAAAAAGTTTGATGTAAAAGTTGTTTTCGTTTTTTTTTTGTTTTTCATCATACAATAAAACTGTATTGTTGCGAAAAAATAAATTTCAAAGGATTTTATACATATTTTCGCAAAAATCTAAGGAATATTTAACCTAAATCTGTTTTAGAGAAACAAATTTTTTTTGCTTGAATTTTTTCGTATCTTGTGCCGGTATGGCAAAAAATCGAATTTTCATTTTTCAGAAAAAAATTCTTACTTTATGGAATACATTACATTAGGACCAATCTATACAAAAAAGTTTTAGCTCAGAAGAGAGAATTAAAAATGATAACCCCTGTAAGTTTTAAAGGCAAGCATTAAAATTTTTTAATTGGTAATCGACGCTATTTTAAATAGAATCTAAATCTACTTTTAAATCTTGAATTAACATTTTAGTTCTTGAAATTCAGAAAAAAACGAATTTAAAGAAATGCATAGTGGGACTGATGTCCGAAAAAGTGGTCAATAGTTGAAAAATCATCCGATTATTATAAAGCATATTATCTATAGGGGTTTTTTGAGCTACAGATTCAAAATATAATTTCATCCCTTAGTTCTTAATACTACTTTGGAATTAAATACGCCAATTTTCGGATCGAAAAATTGAAATTTTGACTATTTACTTGTATAATTTATTAATAACAGCTACAATTAATTATTTTGTTTTCAATAATCATAAATACTCATTTTTTACAAAGATTTTGGATAGACTTTATTTCGTATATGTTGGTGTACTTTGACTTAAAATTTTAATTATCGATTCTTCAATAGAATAATTGTTGACAGTGAAAAGAAAATCGATGCTTCGTATAAAAAAATACTTTATAAAAATTTTGAATTTTCGATGCCTAAATAGTATTTTCGATGATTAAAATAAAAACGATAAGTCCTATTAACAAATGGTGAAAAGTGATTCTGTAGATCTTTTTAACAGCAAAAATTTGTTCAAGACACTTTAAAATTTTTACAAATCGTTCCAAATTCATATAAACTAATTAATATCTTTAAAAGTCTCTTTGAGACTTAGAGATTATAAAATTATAAAATTGTATGACATCCTTACAAAATGTAGTGACTTATTCAAAAACGTGTGAAATTTTTGTAACATTCCGAATTTGGTTGTAATATTTCAAATTGTTTGAATTTCATACTTAAAAACGAGTAAAAGCACGAATTGATCACATTTATGGAAATAATTAACCTAATTTTATTTATTTTTAATAAAAAGGAAATTTTTTGTCAAATATTTCCAGTCAATTTTCTAAACAAAATTTTTTTATTTTATTTAGGTATTTTTGAAAACCGCTTATTTAAATTTTTTAAAGAAGGCTTACTTAACCCTCAATTGCTAAAACGGGTTTCAGGTACCCGGACGTTTTTTTCTGCAGAGTGTTTTTTTCCAAAGAGTTTTCTCATTTTTTGCAAAATATTCATTATACGCACTTAATTTTCATATATATTTGTAAAATATTCATTTTTGCGAGACTGAGCTACAAAAAAAATGGATCTAAGTCTATTTAAACCGGAGATATTTCAGTTTGAATTTTGCTCGGGTCTGCTGGACCCGTTCTAGGTGAAACGGAAAATTTCGAGGTTCTAGCAATTAAAGGTTAAGGAAATTAAAAGTTAAAATGAATCACGATTTAAAATTGCATTAACTTGTTCCTTAATAATTTTTTTATCCCATAAAAATTTGTATATTCCTTGCTTTTCTTCACTTTTTTTTTATTCCTATTTTTTCTTATTTTTTTTCTTAATTTGCATAATATACCTATAAAAAGTGAGTGATTCAGTTTCTTATAATGAAACAGAATCTAAAATTGAATAAAATTTAATTTCGTTAGAATTTATCACTTATTTCTTCTTTTTCTTCCCTTTTCCTTTTTTTATATCCCCTTTTCCCTTTTCTTTTGTCTCTTCATGTTTTTCTGTTTCTAAACATTCTTCTTCGATCTTGGCTAATAAATCATCACCACATTTCATGACATCAAATTCTTTTTGACCTGCAGATATCTCAGGTGGCAAAACTCGTTTCACGCAATATTCGTTTTTATCATGATCGCTTTTGAATAAGAAACTTTTCGGACGTAATTGATAATGAGTTGTAAAGGATTTTCCTAAGCAATTAAGTCTCAGTTCTATAGTTATTATTCCTGAAGGGTTTTCGCCTGGATCCATGAGATGGAAACCTCCTTTTAAAATATAGGGTTTAGGAAGGTGGTCTCGATCGTTTGATGCCATTGCTACCTAAAAATGTTTATATTTAAATATATTTAATTAAAGGAAGATTTATAATATAATTATTCTCCCTGGTGGAAAAATTTGTACAAAAAAGTACAAAAAACTAAAACCATTTTTACAGAAATCTATAAATAAATGCTATGAATTACAACCAAAATTACAGCAAAGTACTACTTTTTTCTATTAATGAGGCGAATTTTTTTTTGTATATTGTGCAATATACAAAAAAGTATAAAATTCGTGCGAATAATAGAAAAGAGTTGTACTTTCCTGTAATTTTTTTTGTAATGTATTGCATTTATTTCTAGATTCCTGTAAAAATGGGTTTAATTTGTTGTAATTTTAATTTCCTAAAAGAATTTGCAAAAAGTAGAACTATAAGAATTCACAACTATAGAGATCTGCAGGAATTTACAGGTTTTGTAACCAAAAAGTTGTCCTATTTCGACCTTCGATAGCATCTTCTATGTTTAAACTTTAAAGAAATCATAGAATATTGAAAGACAATAACGAATAATCGTTATTAAACAACAAATTCTCACTTTCAAGTTTTTTTCCTAATATTTTAGCAATCGATTTGAAACCATATGTGTCATATAAAATGATGTCATTGCAATGTTCTCAATATTTATCCTCCTAGGTCGAAAAAGAACAACTTGTTGACTGCAAATAAAAATTGAACAATTGAGAAAGAATTAAACACGGCCATTGAAATTAATAGATTTGAACTCTTGAAATAAAATTTTTTTCATTTAAAGTTATAAAATTAAAGAACGAATCAACAAAATGAATTTTCAAAAGCATATTACTTTAACCAATTTTATGCCCGAAACATTAATTTAGACATCAAAATTTGTTTTGAAATCTTTTTGAATATTCTCTTAAAAATGTCTTCAAGAAAAAAAATCATTTAAAAATTTTACAGAAATCTAATGAAAATTTTCCTTCGAAAATCCTACAAGATAAAAAAATTGCCTTAAAACCTTTCACATTCTTTTTTGAAAATTTTGGAAATCTTTTTAAATATTCTTTTAGAATTAGTTTTTCGAAAATTAAATCATTTTTAGTTTTCCTAGAAATTTTGAAGAAAAATTTTTATTCTTTTGAAACCTTCCAAAATTGTTGAAAGCCTTCTTAATTTTTTGTTCGAAATTTACAAAAATCTACATTTTGTTTTGCATGTTTTGAAATCATCACACGTTTTAAATTATTTTGGAATCTTTTCAAAACTTCTAAATATATTTTAAACTTCCTCGATTTTTTCTCAAATTATTAATCGTTCAATAGTTTTTTATTAATCAAATCTTTTTTTAATCTTTTTAAATATTCTCTTAAAATTAATTAGTCAAAATCAACAATCATTTTAAATTTTTCCAGCAAGCTTAAGAAGAATGTTTTATTTTTTTAAAACGCTTTTATTATTAATGCAACAGTGATGACTGTGTCACTGAATTTTATTATTTTGCAAAATAAACTTATACACATTTTTAAATCAGGTTTAAATCAGGCTGCTTGATCTGTGATTTTTTATAATAGCAGAAGTTCTTAGTAAAAGTGTAATATTTTTTTGAATTTTAGTTTTCTTTGTTGTTCAAAATTGTACATTTTTACAATAAATTATCAGTGTTTACAACATTATTTTAAGTACAGTTTTCCAATATTTCAACTGTGGTGGAATTTTGTATTTCTTTGTAAAGAATTTTAATTTTCTGCAATAATTTACGTAGAATGAAAAGTGTTTCTATGACGTCAAAAACCCAAATCAAAAAAACGTTCAATCCTGCAGTTTTCTATAATACCTTGTAGATTTATACAACAAAGTAATAAAAACAATAAAAAGTTGTATCAATTTTTTGTTACTTTTTTACAAGGAAATACATGAAAAAGTTAGCTAATGTATTTAATTGTATTTGTTTGTTAAATTTGGTACACTTTTTTTTTACAAAAAAGTAAATGTTTTTACAAACAATTATAGATGTACAAATGTTGTGCTTTCCTGTAAGATTTTTTTCCATTAATCATGGAATCACTACAAAATAAAAAAAAAATATTGTTATCTAAGTAATTATGAACAATGCTTTAAATTAAAAAAAAGTTTAATTATAAATGTTGTATGCTCAAGATTCATGAAATCATGAATAATTCCTCAAATTTTAAATCGTTCCATTCAGAAAACTTGAATTTTAATACTGTAATTTCAGATTACAAAGTGAAATTTTAATTTAAAATTGCCGAGTTTGGCAAGCTTCAAATTTCAAATACCGATATGAAAATTATCAATGTTGAAATTTTTTTATTTTAAATTGTTCATTTCACAAGCATTAAAAAAGTATTGGCTTATGAACACTGTATTTTTTAATGAATACCAAAAATTTGAATACAAATTTTTTATCTTAAATGCTTGCACCAAAATCATTCAGGTTGAAATAATTCCAATTTTTCAAGTTTGAACTTTCCAAGCTAAGGTGAGAATTGTTTATTCAAAAGTTTAAGGTTGGATTTTTGATTTTGAATAATTGAAATTATTAAAATTAAAAAATTATAAGTAAACAAAAATTATATCAATTTAATTTTGAATTTTGTGAAGAATGAAGATGTCACATAAAAATAGAAATAGTGAAAGTTACTTTAAAAAACAGTAACTACTTGATCGCAAAGGCAACCAGATAAGGGAATCTCTGTCTCGGCAATAGGAAAACGGTCACCAGCACCAAAGATTCCAATCTTCATAGGTGTCGACTGAATCATCCTCATCAGATCTCTTGGTTGTTTGGTGAAAAGACAGCATTTTCCCACAGCAAATTCCAGAGTGCCATCACTATCACATTGACTAGGTTTTACGAAATAAAAGTCTTGTTTCGATATTTCCAAGATAGGAAAATCAATAAGCTTAACTTTTACGACCAAGGGACAATCACTAATGTCCTGAACCTTTTCCTCTGTAAGTTTCAGTTTTTCTACGGTTAGTTCGACAAGATATAGTTGTTCCTCATGTCCTCCAAAGCACGACATTCCAGGGGGTTGGGTTTAAAAAATGTTTTAATTTTTTAATTTCGGAATTTCGCTTTTAAACTTAAATTTTGCGTAATAATAATTTTTTATACATAATTTTGAAAGCAGGCCGAACTTTGAGGTTGGAATTTTGTAGTCTCAAGAAAGCTGAAGATGTTCTTTGACTGATTATAAAATTCGAGATATTCGATAAAACATTGAGTTGATAGATTCAAAATCTAGATTCTTAAAAAAAAATATTTTCATACTAATTTTCAAGTTGAGAATAAAAAATAGAAGACTAATTTTTGAAGCATCTTATACATTTCCTGACACATTTCTTGACCATTTTATTTACATAAAATTTTAATTCCCATGAAACGTGGGAAAAGGACCATTTTTCTGAGCTGCGAAAGTAAAGTATGACACCATCATACAATTTATGTTCATCATTCGGCTGGATAGACCACAGAAACATGAATTTACTTTTTATTTCATTCTGGGAAATTATTTTTAAAACAGTTGCGAAGAATAAAAGACAAGCTTATCCTTTTAACTTCTGTTTTATTTCAGAATATGCTTTCTATTACAGAAAAATTACATCTACATTATTGGTAATTCCTCGAAGCTTGATTACATCTTTTCGTAAGAATATAAAGTGACTAATGCTAGTAGTAAAGATCTTTTACAGAAAAGTATTCATCAGAGTTAAAGAATGAACTAAAAATCGAATGAAATCTGCCTAATATGATAGTATGAAAATCATAAATAATTATTAATTATTACAGTGCGATTAAAAAAATTAATATATGGAAACTCTCACTCAAAAATGCTTAAATCTAAAATGGCTTTTTTACATGCTTAAATATCTCCCGACACGTAAATTTAATTTTTTCAAACATATATTTCTTATTTGTTTATTTGAAGCTCTTTCAGAGTTTTTAGAATAAAATTTGCAAACAAGGCTTGACCCAGATTTTATTTTTTTATATGTAACATTTCATACAAAATACTGAATATGAATGTTGTATTTTCAAAAATATTTTCGAAAAATGTCAGGAATCTCGAAAAAATGCACTTTTTGACTTTTTCGGTGAAAATATGTAGGATATTCATTTTTTCAACCCAGTTGGTCGTGGAAAAAAGGTTGAAATATTTGCACAAGCAAAATGCTCTAGAGACAGAGGAAATAAGGTGATTTTCCACGAAAATAGGGAAATAAATTCTTTCAAATAAAATTAATATAGATACAATATTGATTTCAATATGAAACACTTTAAATTCTTAAGATTTCAAGCCAACAAAATAGTTGAATTTTCAACCAAAAGAGACGAATTTTCAACCCAAAGACGAGCTTTTAACAAAATAGTTGAGCTTTCTAGTTAAAAAGTCGAATAATTTGAAGAAAAGTTGACTTTTAAACCCAAAAGTATCATTTTTAATGAAATAGTTAAATTAAAAAAAAAGTTTTAACTAAACAGTTGCATGTACAACCAGTTTTTAATAAAGTAATTAATGTTCTAGCCGAATAGTTAAATTATCAACAAACAAAGAAGAATTTTCAGAAAAATGGTCGAATTTTCAAACAAAAAAGATTAAACTTGAACAAAATAGTCGATTTTTTTAGCCAAAAAGACCATTTTTTCAAAGACAGTTGAATTATCAACCTGAAAGGTTGATATTGCAACAAAATAGATAATTTTTCAGAGAGAAAGATGAATTCTTAACCATATAGTTACATGTTAAAAAAAATAACTTTTTGAGCAAAAAACGAATTTTTTAGAAGGAATTTGAACAAAAGAGTTTATTTTCAACCAAGAAAAATGAATTTTCTATAAAAACCGAGTACTTTCCCACCATCAAAGGTGAATTTCAAATCCATAGGGACGAATTTCCTATACAAAAAGATGAACGCTCAACAAAATAGTTCAATTTTAGACCAAAAGAGATAAATTTTAAACAAAATAAGTGAATTATCAACAAAATAGATCATTTTTCATAAGAAAGATGCACTTTTAACCAAATAGTTGAATTAAAAAAAAATCCCTTTGGAAGAAAAAGACGAATTATTCAGAAGACATTTGCATTTTCAAGAAAAAAGTTAATTTTCAACCAATAAAAACGAATTTTTTAACCAAAAATTACTTTTCAACCATAAAAGATTAATTTTGAACAAAAGAATTGAATTTTCAACCAAATGATCGAATTTTAAAACAGAAGAGATTAAACCTCGACCAGGAAAAGTTGCATTTTTAACTAAATAGTTGAATTTTCAAGCCAAAAAGACTAATTTTTTGGAATACAGTGAATTATCAGCCTGAAAAGTTGAAATTTCAACAAATAGATCGTTTTCAACCAAGAGAGATAATTTTTTTAACAAATAGCTGAATTTTCAACAAAAAGGTTCATTTTCAATCAAGCAAGATGAAGTTTCAACCAAAAAAGGTGAATGTTCAACAAAACAGTTACATTTTCGATAAAAAAAGACAATCTTTTAACCAAATAATTAAATTTTAAATTAACTGTTCAAATTTTAAACCAAAAAGAATGAATTTTCATCAAAAAAAGTTGTAGTTTTTTATTGGGTTGTATTAATTCAGTTCGCATTTAAGAGAATAAAAGAGAAGAAGAGGAAGTATTTTGAAAATATTGGGGAAAAAAAATCAGTTTAAAAATGAAAAAAGGGAATAAAGGCAAGAGTGTGAAGAGTTTAATTGAAATTGAAGTTAATGGGTGTTGAAAATTTTTGATTTAAAAATGTCCATATTTTAAGGCTTGCAATTTGAAAAAAAAACATCTTTAATACGGATTGACGAAATAAAAAAATGTTCAATTTCAAACGGTATTTATTATTATTATTAATTTAATAATTTAAATTGTAAAAGTTTCAATGTATTAAAATTGAAACTAAGTACAGCGAACTTCTGAGAAAAAACGAAAAAAAACACACCTAACTTCAGTTCCTTATCGTTTCAAGAGTGGTCTTTAAAATAATATCATAGTTATTAAAAATTTAAGATTTTCAAGATTTCTAAATACATTTTTGAAGCTTTTTAAGGTTCTTTAAAGGTTTTAAGAAAATAATTTTTTTTTCTCAAGATTGCTCAGAAAATTTAAAATGATTTTTTATTTTGAAAAATTGTTAAGATAATATTTAAGAAGATAAAAAAAAACAAATTCAATTCTTAAACAATTCTTAATTTGGAAAAATTTACAAAAAAGAATGTGGAAGATTTTAAGGCAAATATGTAATCTTGAAGGATTTTCGAAAAATTGTAGGAAAAATTGTAGGAAAAATTGTAGGAAAAATTGTAGGAAAAATTCTAGTTGCAAGATACGAGCAAAATAATAATAGCAAAATAATAATAGCGAAATAATAGCAAAATTTAATAATAGCAAAATCGTAAGAGCAAAATTTTCATTAGATTTCTGGAAAATTTGTAAATGTTTTTCTTTTTAAACAAATTTTCAAGAAAATATTTTAAAATATTTAAAAAATAATTTGGATGTATAAATTAATGTTTTTACCTTAAAATTGATTAAAATG
Organism: Andricus coriarius; assembly: GCA_932066315.1. NCBI lineage: Eukaryota > Metazoa > Arthropoda > Insecta > Hymenoptera > Cynipidae > Andricus > Andricus coriarius. The sequence goes on along the minus strand of CAKNWT010305828.1, from coordinate 6,371 downwards.
ATATAATTTTGAAAATTTATAATTTTTTTGATTCATCCTTAAATTTATAGTATTGAAAATAATAGTGTGGATTTTTATTTTCTAACATCTTTGAACTGTACAATGCATAAAAATTACAGCTGTAAAATTTCGCAGTTTAAGGACTTATAATGACAAAATTTTCAATAAAAAGATATTATTAGAAGTTTTTTCGCGGCATATTATTCTTACATAGTATGCGCAAAAAAATAACATAATCGTGGCAGCGCTTTTTTTAAATTTAGAATTTTGATTATCAACAAAAAATTTTTTTGTCATAAAAATCTGTTCTTTTTTAGAGATTGTTAAAAATTTAATATAGAGTCGGAACAGTTGTACAAAATTTTTATAAAATTATAACTGTTGAATCTACGAAGGGTTATATATTCCTTTCGTACATAAGTTGATTAAAAAATTATATTACTGGACTAATTTTTGTAGAATTTTCTTCTCGGATGATGTTTGGATATTCTTGATATGCAATTAAAAAATCGTGGGAGTCCTTTTTTCAAAAAACAATTTTTATTCTTATTTTCTTAATTTCTGGATTTTAAATACAATAGGCTTATTTTTGCTTAAAAGCTGAGTAAAACATTATGATGAAATTTTGTTCCAAAATGAGAACTGTATAATCTGCAGAGGCTTTTGTACTATATTTGAAAAAATCCTTTCATCACAGAAAAACTTGTTGAAACATTTTTTTAATCGTTAGTTCATCTCAGTTTGTAATTGAATCATGCTGGCATAATTTCAACAATATAAAAAAATAATAAAAAAAAGCTTGATATTTAAAAAAAAAAGTTTTTGGAACAAAATTTTGTATGAGGACATTTTTGTTCTGTTGAAAAGTACTTTTATGGCAACATAGAGCAGTAACCAATAAATATCATATATTTTCAAGGATGTTTTGGTTAAAGTTGGTTGAGGCGCAACGTGTTCCATTTTATATACATAAATTATTATTGAGCGCTTGGATTAAAAAATGGTTAAGCTTTAATTTTAAAAGTATTCCAATTCGAGTGTTTTAATTTGCACTTTAGTTTTTGTAACTTGATATGATAAAAAATTTATCTTCAGAAGGTCGAATCTTTTAATTTCAATGACAGTATTCAATTCTTTCTCAATAGTTCGATTTTTATTTGCAGTCAAAAAGATGTTCTTTTTCGGCCTAGGATAACAAATATTGAGAACATTGCAATGAGATATATGGTGTCCAATCAATTGCAACATATTTAAAAAAAACTTTCAACGTTAGGGTTTGTTGTTTAATAACGATGATTCTTTATTGTCTTTTAATATTCTACTATCCCTTTATAGTTTAAACATGAAAGCTTTTTTTGTAAAAGCTATCATGTATACATCTTAATTTAAAGTTACCTCATTGTAATATTCTAAAATCTAAATATTTGTCACCCTAGGTCGAAAAGGAACAACTTTTTGTCTGCAAAGCCTGTAAAATCCTGAAGATTCTTATAGTTGTAGATTCTTGTAGTTGTATTTTTTTTGTAAATTTTTGTATGAAATTAAAACTACAATAAAATACAGCAATATACAAAAAAGTACAAAACTCGTACCAATAACAGAAAAAAGCTGTACTTTCCTGTAATTTTTGTTGAAATTTATTGCATTCATTTGTGGGTTCCTGTAAAAATGATTTTAGGTTTTTGTACTTTTTCGTAAAAATGTTTCCACCAGGGTTGTAGATATATAAATAAATACGATGTTCATAGACAGTGGAGTTTAATAAACACTAAATAAATTTAAAAACAAATCAGTGCCCTCAATATTTACGCCACTGATTTAAAATACTTGTGGCCGTATATATGCGTGCGCCCGCACCAATTAGTGCATACTTCAGCTCGGTGTTGGGACCCAGAATGGGCCCAGAAAGATAGAGAGGTGGAGAAGGGGAAAGAAAGAGAGATGAGCACAGATTGCCGGAATCTGCGGTCCGATCCAACCGCTTCAAGGTGACCGGTTTAGCATATGCGCGATTCCAAAATTAACACCCTCTTACTCGCGTTGCGTCGCAACCTGGATACGAAGTATTGAACACGGTTTCGATAACGGTCCCGGATGATGATCGGTTGTTTGTGACATGGACCAATGGTCTTCTTAACTCTAAACGCTCTCGGGAGAGAAGGAGAGAGAAAAAAGAGAGAAAGAGAAAAAAATGAGGGTGGGGGGGGGAGAGAAAAAGTTGAACCTTCATACATAACTCGTCAAAGGCGAAGAACGGTCTCCTATGATCGATAGGATCTACCTTACGTGCCTTAGGATCTTTTTTTCGATGATGGATTACAGAAAACGATTCCAATTCTAATCTCAGAGAGACACTATTTTGCTTGAAAGAATGGTTTATCTCCATCTACGAAAAAGTTCCAGATTAGAAGAACGATTGGCGTTCGATTGGTGAACAATGATGTTGAAATGTTCCACTTTTCTACGTGTAACTAACGAGTCAACTTCTGATATATTTATTAGTCATGTACTCTCAATCTGATAAATAAATGATTTTGTTTACAATTTGTCTATTTTGTTTACGAGTCCTGATCAGATTTATGAATTAGAGATATGATGTACTATTTGATAGAGATATTTTTATCCTTATGGTACTATAGGAAAAAAGTAATTGCAACTTGTCTGTATTCAAGTAATCTATTTTCAGTTTAAACCTAATAAATCGGTAGTAATTTTAATAAAATAATTTTAAGAATTTATCTGCCAGGATTGAAATTGTTAAAATTCATATACATCTCTGGTTAGACAGCAAATCAATCATTAGCGCTATAAAAAACGTTCCTTGCTTAGATAGTGCAAATTAACATAAATTGCCTGCCGAACTGATTCAGGCAGGCTGCTGGACCGGGTAACTCGCAAAATGACAATGAATATATTTGTTGACCCGGAACTTTAAAAAAAATATTATAGAATTATTCTAATGAGTTTGCTTTTAAATTCGGTAAAACCTCCAATGTACCAATTTGCTACTGCACATTTTAAAACACTGAGAAAAGTAATTTGTTGGGAAAAGAAACAAGGTTTCTTGGCAATCGTCGTGATAAAATTTTTTTGTAGTGCAAATAAAATATTGTTTGGTTTAATCAAACTTTCGTTGACTTCAGAATCTACTGTTTTATTTTAGATTTCTTAGTGGAAATTGTGGAGGCTTCAAGAATGAACAATTTTAAATGAATTGCTCAAAATACAAAATTCCCAATTGAGACGTTAAAAGTTGGATTATTTAACATATAAACCTCATTAATCACCTCATTAATTAAATCATTTGTTCAAAAATAAACTAAAATTTCAGAGCGCTCAATTTCCAATATTTTAAAAGATACAATTTCAATTGTTTCATTTCGTACAAGCAAGCAAGCCATAACACAACTTTTTCAGTTTTCTTCGAATTCTTCTATAAATTGAGGACCTCAACCTTCTTTAAAACCCGAAAAAAGCAGTGTAGAGTAAATCTAAAAATGTTCGAAATTTTTAAAATTGCGGACCCATAAAAGATGACCAAATGGGTATGTTCTACAGTTTTCAAGATATAGCTAATAGCTACAGTCCAAATGCAGACATTATAAATTAAAATAAAAAAAATTCAAGATGGCGGCTTAATACAAAATTGTGAATTAAACGAATTTTTTCACTTTCATTGTAAAACTGATAGAGAATATTTATTAACAGTATTTATTATTAACCACTACGAATATAATATACATTTTTAGGTAAAATGAAATAAAAATGAGTTTGTTTAATTTGCAAAGTTTGAGAGGCATCCGTTGAAAAATTATGAAATGAATCACTTTTATAAAATTCAAAACAGCCGCCATCTTGGAATTTTTCAAAATATCGACGCTCACGGCCTACTGGATAGATTCTGCAAAGAAATTTGCTTATTTTCTCAAGTTTGAGACGCTTCCGTTGAAAAATGGTGAAATTAATCATTTATCTTAAGTTTGAACCAGCCGTCAATTTAGATTTTTTTCAAAATATTGGCTCTCACTGACTATTGCATAGTTTCTACAAATGAACTTGCTCATCTTGTCAAGTTTCAGAGGCTCACCTTGAAAAATGGGGAAATTAATCATTTTTTGCAATCCAAACAGCTACCATTTAAGATTTTTTTCCAAATGTTGGGCTTTTAATGTCAGCACTTGCTTTGTAGCTATTAAATAGATTTTTTCACGAATTTTTGTCCCTTTTCTTGAAAACTATGAAAAATACTATTTTTGATTGTATTGTATAATAAGAAATGTATTATTGAAATTGAGGACTCGGATCAAAGAATGGGTCGCACGCTCGAAAATGCGGAAAAGTATTGTCCACGTGTCTCCTGATATCCAAATTTCAAAGTTGAAAAAATTAAATTTTTGAAAATTTAGTCATATAGAAAAGGGCAAGCCGGAACTTTTTCATATGTGCAGTTTTTTTCCGATAAATATTTTAATAGTAAAAATAAAAATGTTAAAAAAAATTTCCCGAAAATTCAATTATTTTTTGAAACATAAATCGTAAAAACTCAGCTAAATATTATTGAAACTGCTTAAAATTTGGGTGATGTACGCAGTGTACCCTAAGAATGCCTACGAAATGAAAAAAACGATTAAAATTGCCTACTGTTTAATAATAATTAATTGCAAATTGAGACCGGTCGATAAACACGTTTGTTTAGATTCGGCAAAGAAAAGTATCCAGGAAACTTTAGAGTTGAAAGATCTTTCAGTGAGACATTTGTTCCTCACTATTGAAGTAAGATTTCTGAAAATTTTTAGATCGATTCATTAAAAATTAACGGAAATATCCATTATGTAAGAAAGCTCGCGACGCCATCTACGATTGCAAGCACTTCTCAACTTTCGCTTGTGCTCTCGCCGGTACTCGCCTATAAAGGACGCTTTCTTACAAACTGGATATTTCTGTCAATTTTTAATGAATCGATCTAAAAATTTCCAGAAATCTTACTTTAATAGTGAGGAACAAATTTCTTACTGAAAGTTTTTTCAACTCTAAAGTTTCCTCGATATTTTTCTTTGTCGAAACTAAAAAAAACGTGCTTATCGACCGGTCTCAATTTGCAATTAATTATTATTAAACAATAGGAAGTTTTAAATGTTTTTTTCATTTTGTAGGTGTTGTCAGGGTACACTGCGTGCGAAGACCAAATTTTAAGCAGTTTCAATAATATTTAGCTGAGTTTTTACGACTTATGTATTAAAAAATAATTGGATTTGGGGAAATTCATTTTTAACTTTTTTATTTTTACAATTAAAAATATTTATCGGATAAGAAACTGCAAATATAAAAAAGTTTAGTCTTGCCCTTTTCTATATGACAATATTTTTAAGAATTTAATTTTTTAACTTGAAAATTTGGATATCACGAGACACGTGGACAATACTTTTCCGTGTTTTCGAGCGTGCGACCCATTCTTTGAT
>CAKNWT010305807.1:994-12377 GCA_932066315.1 Andricus coriarius | reverse complement strand
CCCAAACGAGTAGAGTAGAACCGGGACGACAAGCATGTTAGTCGCAGATATCTTGTTCAACGCTGAGAGATTGGAAGACAAAATCTGTCGAAGAAGATGCTTGTATCTACTTCGGAAAGACTCCTTTACTGATTTTACGTCCTGAATGCGGCTTCGAGGTACGCCCAGGTATGTATAGGTCTCTCCAGTGTTAAAATGTCTGATAACACCTATATCCACAAGCTCAGGGTCCTCGGGAACGCCAACAATCTTTCCGTTCTTCAGATGAATTTTGGCACATTTATCCAATCCAAAGTCCATCCCAATCTCTCCTGTGTACTTCGCGACGATAATTATGGCCGTTTGAAGTTTGCGTCTACCAGATGCATAGAGCTTCAGGTCATCCATATAAAATACATGAGTGACCTTATGCTCGCGCTGGTTAGTGTCGCCACAGAGGTATCCAGAAGAATTTCGTAGTGCGAGAAATAAAGGCAGAAGTGTGATGCAAAACAGTAAAGGGCTCATGGTATCGCCCTGAAAGACGCACCTCTGGAAGGTGACGTTGTTTGTTGTCACACGATAATTTCCAGATGAGATAGTAAATCTAGTTTTCCAAAGAGGCATTAATCTCTCTATGCATCTCACTATGTGTGGATGCACCTTCAAGCTTGCCAACATACAGACGATAAGTCTATGAGAGGTTGAATCGAAAGCTTTCCGGAAGTCAATCCAGGCCATTGACAGGGCGCATTGATAGACTGCAGCGTCTTTACAGATACACCTGTCAATTAGCAGGTTCTCTCGACATCCTGCCACACCTTTTTTGGAGCCACGCTGTTCGTACATCTCACGCCAGACAGGCTCAATTCGTCGACCAATCCTGTTGTTTAGGACAGCTGTAAAGATATTATACAGTGTGTTCAAACAAGTTATTTGCCTGTAATTCTCTGGGTTGGACAAGTTGCCTTTTTTCGGTAGGAGTATGGTGCGTCCTAACACCAGCCACTGCGGAATGGGCGTCTCTGACTTTAAAAATGAGGTGAATATGCGGGCCAAATGTTGGTGTGTAGAAGTAAACTTCTTCCACCAGAAGTTCTTTATACAATCTGGTCCAGCACAGGAAAAGTTCTTCGTTCCTCTAAGTGCTTTTTTCACCTCTTCGGCAGGGATTGTTGGACATTCATCCTAAAATTTTATGAGATTGTCGCAAAATCCTTGAAGCGGATGTTATTGTCAGTATTTTCTTTCAACTTAAGTGTTTTCGGTATCTTGTATACCTCTCTCCAAAAGTCTCTACCTCGTTGGGCTTGGGTGGATTTTTAAAAGAAACAGGGTGATCATTGAACAGGCGAGATGGGTCAGCGAGAAACTGTTGATTCTCCTTGATCCATCTCTCACTCTTCTGTATTCTTCTCCTTGCGTCAGAAAACAGCCGTATTTTGTCAACAATATGCTGCTTGATTGTCAGCAGCTTTGACTTGTTTAGTGTGTGATTCAAGATCCTTAGTTCTTGGGCGAACTTTCGAACCCTTTCCGTGAACGGTCTACCAGATGTTATGTAGTCAATCACACATTGAACACGGGACGCATCCTGTCTTGCCCATCCAATCTTCTTGTTCAGTTGATGTAAGCGTCTTTTGGTCTTTTGATCCATCGTAGGTTTGAGCCTTCGATTTGAATCAGCCAAAGCTCTCGCAGCACCATAAACTGAGCAATTGATGGTCCAGAGGTCGGATTCTTGCGAGATTTCTCCACGAAGAGAGGCATCCATTTCAGCCAGATCTTGGGGCTTAAGAGGAACGTGCATGTTAATGTTCCTTCTTGTCCTGAAATCGTGATCATCTCTCAGAAGGTGCCTGTTTTCCGCGGTTGGGGTGGGTGGGGTAAATTTTGTTCAAAGTCGCTATCCCCTCGAAAATAAAAAGTTTTTATTACGGATATTTTTTTCATAGGATGCGTATGATTTTCAGATATTTCGATGTCTCAAGTTTAAAAAAATACCCTGTATATCTTAATTTACAATATTCATGAAAAAAATAAAATTTAGAAATGTAAACAACAATTCAATCATTTAAAATTTATAACTGCGGCATTTCAATGAAAAAAAGTTATTAAGAATAAGCTCCGAAAATTAAAATTTTTATTAACTGTATACTTTTTCACATTCTTCTTCACACATATACCTTTTAATTAATTGTTTTGTGTCCATGATAGACATTTTTTAAATGAAATTGCAACTGTGACACACTTCAATTATTATTTTACATTATATAAAAAATGGTACATTCCATATTCTGATATGTGAGTGATTTCAATTTTGGTTTCCGAAATGCGAGTAAATTGAAGTTCTAAATGGTGGAATAATAGTTACCAGTTTTCATAGAACTATGCACTAGGATGTAATTTATAACGTGAGAAAGCTGTTCAATATCATCTATTGATTTTTGAAAGTAATTTGTGTCTAAATTATCATTTTAATTATAGTGTATTATTATAGAGGTTTCAGATTAATTTGGACAGGTTGACGAGTCCAATTTTTCCAGAAAAAGTTTTGAAAAATGTATAAAAGTTTTTCTTCGTAACTTCTAAAAAATTTCAAACATTTTTTTAACCAAATTTTTTGTTTTTGTTTTTGAATTTTTGTATGACAAAAAGTACCCTTCAAAACATTTTATTTTGTCTCCAGGCGCAAAAGAATGCGTCTTCTGTATCTTTAATGCGGCTTTGAACCTTTAACCAGCACAATGACTTAGGAGTTATAACTTTTAATTTTTATCGTGATATAATTCTCATAATTTTTTAAACCCCAGTCGGCAAGGCTGATTTCACTGACGTTGCCCGCAAGGTGGGACTTTTAAAGTCCATGATTTTTTAAAATGTTATTGTATTTTTTTTTAGTAGTATATCATTAAGCTATTTCCCTTTCGGCGAGCCTCTAGGGGTAAGCGTGACACTACCCGATTCGGGTAGTGTTTTTAAGGTGGATTTGTAGTAAATGGGCTCACCACACCCACGACCGCCAACAGCAACGCAGTAGTATCAGACGGTCACCCATCCAAGTACTAACCGCGCCCAACACTGCTTAACTTCAGTGATCTAACGGGAACTGGTGCTTCCAGAAAATTTAAATTACTTTAAAATTCATATATTAGGGAAAATTTAATTTTATAAAATAATACTCCAAGTACTAGGGTAGACCTCTAAACAAATAGCTTGACTGTCCCGTCTTTGCAAAGTATAATTATTTTTGACCGAAAAATTCAAAGACTTCCGGTAAACAAAATCACTAAGAAATAAACTTTCGTATTACAATCACTTTTAATTCAAAATAATTGAAAAATATACAATATTATGATGACAAAAGTGAAGAAAGTACAGAATTATTATGTTTATTAATAATTCTTACATAATTTTTAAGGTTCACACTCGTGGAAAAAATGTGTACGGTGTTTTTCGCACGGAGCACGCCTGCAATTAGCGAGAGAAATATCTCAAACGGCCAGTCGTACTGCCTTCAAAACTAAAAATATATGTAAGTGATATCTGGGTTGAACAGAGATATTGAAGAAAAACCGTTTGCGCCAAGAACTTTAGTACATTAACACATTTTCATTAATGCAAGTACCCCTTTTGTGTAAAACGCATGTTCTATTTCTGATTTTGAAAATAAATTTCTTATCCAAACAATTTCTATTAGAGTATGTACTTGCGGATTTTTCTGAAATTAAATCAAAGTTAAGAAAAACGCAAAGTCGCTTGCGCTGAAAAGTTATCGAGTGTCGGTCCTCGCTACAACAAAAGAAATCCGCAAGCGACGTGGTAGGTGATGGTGTCGCATGCGGATTTCTTCACTTGAACATCTTTGCATTCGACACCTCTTACAAATTCCAGGCACCACAAAGTACTTTTTATATATTTCCCATTGCATTTAGCGCATATAAATATACCAAAAATTACGAAAACCCGCACACACACCGACGCCTATCAGGCAACAGCATTCTTAGACCCTTCCCATTTTTCACACGGGGGTGAGTAGGGGGGGGGGGGGGCGACGACGACTCGGCTCCTTTAATCTTTTGAGACATTTAAAATACAAAAAGGCACTGTGCCCTAAAAGACCTACCTTGCCGATGGAGGATTAATAATGCCAGCTTTTGGAGAGGGTGTCGCTCAATCAACCTTAAGAAGTCTAGAAGGAAATTAAATAAAAATATGTAATTTTTCCTTTAGCCTTCTTTTTTTTTGGACGCTTCGGAGTTTTTATTTCAGATTCGACCCATAGATTTTTCTGTGTTCTCAGGGAACTTAAAAAGACTGTATCAATTTTAAGATTCTGGAATCATATATTTTTTAAATTTGATAGAAACTACTTATTTTTTAGGATTACAATTAGTTATGATATCACCTATCACATCAAATTCGTTATAATTATAGAGGCTTCGGTATTGTTACCAAACCGAGGGAGAGACATAAGCATGGTTCTTTCAGTCAGTATCTATAATATCTAGTATGTTAGTATTGCAATTTAAATTGCATCATTTGCTAAAACAAAAGTGCCTAAGACCAATACTGGTAACAAATTGTTTATCAGTCCTGTCACATTTCAAATATGTGAAATTGTAGGGAGGGCAACGTGAAAAAGTTCAAAACTGACCACTTTATCACGAAAAAGGTATACCTGACAGTAATTTTTGTAAACTTTAGCTGTATGGACTAAGAAACTGGGCCACCATATGTGGATTAACCCTTTGCGGCATGGTGGCCATACGTATTGCCACCTGTTTTCATACTATTTTTTTGCGATTTTACAGTAGTTTTTCATTGATTTAATCGAAATTTTTTGTAGTTTTATGATCATAGGAAGTTCTAGTATCAAAATTTGTAGACAATACTTTCAAATCGATTGTTAATTTTTTAATAATTATAAACAAAGTCCAAAAAACAAGCCAATATTTGATAAAAATTCATTATTAGCGTGAATTTTATACATATTTTTGTGAAAATTAGTACACAGGAGTTTTTCGGGTTGCTGATAAAGAATCTATACTCAGATTTTGAAAATTCAAAATGGCGGATCCAAGATGGCGACCGAAAATGGATATTTTTGTATTGTTAATTAATGTATAGGGGTTGTTAGATTTGCTAATGACGGATTCGAACTCAAGTTTGGCAAATTCAAAATGGCGGATCCAAGATGGCGTCAAAAATCCGATATATTTTGCTACTTAGTTGAAAATTAGTGTGAAGGGGTTTATGGGGTCGCTGATTATGAATCTGAATTTAGATTTTGAAAATTTTTAAATACCGATTACAAGATGGCTGTCGAAATTTGATATATTGTTTATTTTTTTGTTGAAAGTTGATATACAGGTATTTCTGAGATGCTGATGACGAATCTAAACAATATAGTGACCTCTAACTTCTTATGACGAATTACATATCTTCAAAACAGTTGCCGTTGATTCAATTTTTTTGTATATTTTTATTTTTTTATATTCAGGATGTCCCAGACTCAAGTGTCCGGACTTATATTGCTGTATGAAAATAAAAAAAATAGATCTAAGATTCCTTTTCCAAAAATCAGGTGAAGTTTTAGTTTTTGAGTTATTAAATGCTTAAGCTGGACCAATCAGGAGCGCGGTATAAACAGCCGTGCGTACGTGAACAGGAGTCCAACGAAGTGTAGTGACTGCTGTTCTCCCCTCGTTCAACAATACTGGGCTGGAATCACGCTCGCGTACGCACGACTGTTTATACCGCGCTCCTGATTAGTGCAGCTTAAACATTTAATAACTCAAAAACTAAAACTTCAACTAATTTTTGGAAAAGGAATTTTCTGTTTATTTTTTCAATTTTAATATGGCTATATAAGTCCGGACACTTGAGTCTGGGACACCCTGTATATATATTTTTGATTTTTACTTTTTTTGTATATTTTTATTTTTTAATGTTTTTTGTATTTTTGTTTTTTGATTTTTTTATACTTTTACTTTTTTAATTTTTTAACTTCCTGATTCGTGTCATGATGTTCGTGAATGATACTTCAAAAAACAATTCCTGTCTGGTTGTAAGCATAATGGTACGTTGCATGTGCTACATGTCCATTTAGTTCGTACCCCTTTTATTTTTGTGCTGCAAAGAGCGCATCGCAAACCCCTGTATACCAATTTTCAACAAAATAAAAAAATATTTCAAATTTTCGCAGCCATATTGGATCCGCCATTTTGAAAAATATTCTCGAACAGCGACCCCAAAAACCCTTGTATACAAATTTTCAACAAAATGAAAAAATAATTCAAATTTTGGACGCCATATTGGATCCGACATTTTGAATTTTCGAAATCTGAGTACAGACTCTTGATCAGCGACCCCAAAAACCCCTGTATACCAATTTTCATAAAAACATGTTTCTCTGAAAAATGTATGCCGCACGGTTGAATATTTTTGTCTAATTTTTTACATACGTCATCTACATAATTACATCTAGAAGCACACTGAGCCGGTTTTTCGATCAAATGTTTACATTTTGTTTAATAATCAAAAATAAAGTACAATAGCAGTGTTGCTCAGTGTTAGCAGTCCATGCATTTTGCGGCGTGCCTGTTGACACTTGTCAACTCCAGTCGGCAGATACCCCATAGCGAGTCGAATTAGTCGGAACGAATGAACCTTGCATTGTTATGAGATTACGGCCGGTTAGAAAAACTGACATTATGAAATCATGGATTAATTTAATTTTAATAAGCGGAATTAATTTATTTATATAATACAAGACAGTGAAAAAAAGATTCATGATATATATAATAATAATATATAATAATATAATAATATATAATAATAACGTAATATATTTTCTTCAGTATATTTAGTAGTTTAAAAAAAAATTATTTGTTTCAACAATTTTTTCCCCGTAAATTGTAAGAAAATATGATTTTTTGCAATTAATGACACAATTAACGAATGGTAAAAGTACTTTTCTTGTTTAAGATATTAGGTGTATAATTTAATTCTTACCTTTTTAAAAAAAATATTTTATATCATAAAATATATAAATATCAGATCAATCCTGGAAATATTATCTATTGTCATCGATGACCGTGCGCCACCTATCAGGTAACTTAGGGAAGCCATCGCGAAAGAAGCTTGGAGTCTTCGAGCTATAAAGTCATCGACAAATTTTCGAGTATCGTCCAGAGTTTGGAATTGCCTATCTGCCAAAGCATGTTGCATTGACCGGAACAGGTGATAATCGTATGGGGTCAAGTCTGAGTCTCGCGAGCAACATGAGGTCGAGCGTTGTCATGGAGCAATATAACTTTTCAGCTTCCTTGCCCAGTAAATGGACACCCTTCATATCCCAAGGCCATTTATTGGCAAGGAAGCTGAAAAGTTATGTTGCTCCATGACAATGCTCGACCTCACGTTGCTCGCGTGACTCAGCAAACCATTTTAAACTTGGGCTGGGAACTTCTCACGCACGCGGCATATTCACCAGACTTAGCCCCATCCGATTATCACCTGTTCCGGTAAATGCAACACGCTTTGGCAGATAGGCGATTCCAAAATCTGGAGGATGTTCGAAAATCCGTCGATGACTTTATCGGCTCGAAGACTACAAGCTTCTTTCGTGATGGCATCAGTAAGGTACCTGATAGGTGGCGCACGGTCATCGATAACAATGGACAATATTTCAAGGATTGATCTGATATTTATATATTTTATAATAAAAAAAATATTTTTTTTTTTAAAGGTTGAATATTTTCGTATAAATCTATTCACCTATGCATTTTTGCCCCGTATAATCTATAATATATAATCTATAATATGAACATTTTATAGAAACATATTCAACCGTACGGTCTCAAAAAAAAAAAAAAAAAAAATATTCGACTGTGTGGCCTCAAAAATCAGAACCGATTACTCAATTGCTAAATATCTTTAACAAAAAAAAAGTACTTTTAACATTCGTTAATTGTGTCATTAATAGCAGAAAATAATATTTTTTACGATTTACGAGGAATAATTGTTTAAATAAATGAATTTTTGTTGAAAAAGTATCAAATATCCTGAAGAAAATATATTACTCTATAAATGTCATCATTCTTACGACTGACAGTGGAAAACAATTGTTCAAATAAATAATAATTGTTTAAGCAAGTCAAAGTTATTTAAGAAATACTTGAGAACCCTTCATCGATGGATTAAAAATTATGCATGTTGAAAAAATTCGAAAAAATACCGTGTTTACCGTGGATTTCATAGAAAACTGCAGTAAATGCATAGAAGTTATGTATTAACGAAACATTTCCATTATTACTGCAAATATTAATCGATTTTCATAAATCATCTTTTCACTTTCCTGTAATTATATAAATTAATTAATTCTGCTAATTAAAATTTAATTAATCCATGATTTCATAATGTGAGCTTTTCTAACCAGCCTTAATCTCATAACAATGCAAGGGTCGGCTGCTTTCGAGCACAGTCCCGTGAAGAGATGGATCAACAGGCACGCCGCAAAAATGCATGGACAGCTAACACTGAGCGTCACTGCTATTGTTCTCACATTTTTGGATTATCAAACAAAATATAAACATTTTATCGAAAAACCGGCTCTTTGTGCTTCTAGATATGATTATATAGATGACGTGTGAACAAAATTAGACAAAAATACTCAACCGTACGGCCACAAAGTTCAGAACCGATTACACATTCTGATAAAGGGCCTCAAAACAGGCCTGCCGACAGAGGGGAAATTCCAGGAATTTTCGTGGAGATTGCTCAAATAGCAGATGTTAGTTTTTCACCTGCATATTATTCATTTTCATCTTCATATTATTATATTGTACTTTACGCTGATGAATAAAGGAAACGCACATGCGCCGTAACTTTCAATACGTGTGTTGAATGATCCTCAGTTAAAATAATCTGGGCAATTTCTTTTTAAGCCGATATTTTATACAAGTGTCGAAATCATTGACGTTGAATATTTATAAAAGATCATGAAGTTACTTTTAAATCAGTCGTACTAAAGCACCTTTCGAGATACTGCGTGTCTGCAGCACTGCATCCCCATTCAACTTTACGAGAGCGACCACCACACGAGGTCTCTCGAGCTGACCATAGATAAGTGGTGGTGGTAGTGAAACATCTACATTTTGAGACAATCTCTGCTCTGTGGGCAACCCTGCTTTAAAAGGTCAAAAATGGTCTAGGAACATTCAATAAACATCGAGGGGCATACAAATTGAAATCTATGTGAAAATAGCCTATGTATGGAGGTTTGTATTTTGGAATTTCTTCTCTTTTAAATTAACAATAAGTACTTAATTATTTAAAGAGGATTCTTAAAGAATGTGGTGTATTGGTATCAATCAGGCTGCAATGCATTTATTTTTTCAATGCGGCCAAAATGTTAACACGCGAAACTAGGTATAGTATTTTTAAAATGCATTTTAGTTTGTGCTTAAAAACAATGTAGTCATTGTTTTGCATAGTTTAAAAGATGAGTGATTGAAAACAATTAAGATTTATCGGAAAATAAAAGTGACATGTGGAACTGCCATCGTATAAAGTGAAAAAACACGTTTCGAGTTAAAATTGTTTTTGTAACAAACAAAAATTATTTTAGTATGCAATGTAAGTATTAACACATTATAAGCTTCAATTAACTTATTTAAACATAAAAATGAAGTTGAAATAAATTTTTATTAATTTACACATGACATATTCACTATCTAAAAATTATAACCTGAAAGATAGGATAGAATTTATACTTCATTTCTGATCGTCCATAATTCATATTTTTACATATTTTGAGTAATATTTTTTGCCTTATACATTTATTAAACTTCATTAAAGTTCATAATATGTTGAAACTTACACGATATAGTCAAATAATTTCTTTCTTTACGAAAACAGTTTTAACAGGAAATGTGTTTTTTTTCACGGTAAACGACGAATAAATCCATATCCATCACACAGTTTCCGATAAATATTTATTTTTGTATTCACTAATTGTTTTAAATTATGAAAACCAATAGTAAAACTATTTTCAT
Organism: Andricus coriarius; assembly: GCA_932066315.1. NCBI lineage: Eukaryota > Metazoa > Arthropoda > Insecta > Hymenoptera > Cynipidae > Andricus > Andricus coriarius. The sequence goes on along the minus strand of CAKNWT010305807.1, from coordinate 2,337 downwards.
TCGCGAATTAAAATACATCTTAAAAATTCTACCTGGTTTGGCTAGTTCAGGACACTAGCGCAGCCAAGAATTCCGATCCCAATAGAAAATACTGTTTGACAAGTATGAAAGAAAATTATTGAAATCGTTTGGGAGTCGAAAAGATATAAAAAGCGACAGAAACACAAGAGCTTGCATGAGAAAATGTATGGACGTAAAGGAAGCCACAGAGGTATCTTAGGGCAGGAAAGTGTGGCGAAAAATAGTTTATCAGATAAAATATGAAATAAGTCCACGTGATTCCATTATGTTTGGAACAGTCGAATTATCTATTGTTCATTAACTTCTATTGTTCCTTAAATAGGAATTGTTTGAAACTTAATGTGCGGATGGTTTTTCGGTTCGCTGATTACGAATTTGGAGTCAAATTTTTGAAACTTTCAGAATTCAAATTAGCGAATCCAATATGGCGACCAAAAATGAAAAAATTGATCCCGTGGCTTCAAAATGGGTCCTCAATAGTTTTTTTTTTAGTCGCTGATTACGAATCTGAAGTCAAAATTCAAATGGCGGGTTGACTTCATATTCGTAATTAGCGACCCAAAAAAACCTGATGGCCCATTTTGAAGCCACGATGCCAACTTTTAAAGTTTTGACGGTCATTTTGAATTTGGACTTCAAATTCGTAATCTGCGACCCAAGCACCCTCCGGAAACCCATTTTGAAGCCACGAAACTTATTTTTAATTTTGTTGTCTGCCATATTGGATCCGCCATTTTGAATTTCGAAAATTAAAAAATTTGGACTCTAAACTCATAATTAGCGAACCAACAAAAAAACCTGAGGACTCATTTTAAAGCCACGGGAGCAATTTTTAAATTTTTTGGCCGCCGTATTTGATCCGAATTTAAAATTTTTTAAAAATACTTCAGATTCGTAATCCTGGACCCAAAAAACACCGAAACCCCATTTTGAAGCCACGAAACTTATTTTTAATTTTGTTGTCTGCCATATTGGATCCGCCATTTTGAATTTCGAAAATTAAAAAATTTAGACTCTAAACTCATAATTAGCGAACCAACAAAAAAACCTGAGGACTCATTTTAAAGCCACGGGAGCAATTTTTAAATTTTTTGGCCGCCATATTTGATCCGAATTTAAAATTTAAAAAAAATACTTCAGATTCGTAATCCTGGACCCAAAAAACACCGACACCCCATTTTGAAGCCACTATTGTTGATTAGTTACAATTACATTTAGCGTGTAAAAAGGCTTATTTTTTCACTTTTTTATTTATAAAATCCATTCCATTAAAAACTAAAATGTTTTTAAGGTTTCTTAATGTCAAATGAAGTTCTACAATA
>CAKNWT010305733.1:0-17174 GCA_932066315.1 Andricus coriarius | reverse complement strand
TATGATTATTAATCTAGTCAGATCTAAAGGGCTTCTAAAAAACCTTTGTCCCATCAGTAATATTTATTGCGTCCCTTTATCAAACAAAAATTAAATTTTTATGAAAATTAATAAGAATATGTATGAGAAATCCTTTTTTTGAATACAAAATAAAAATTTCGATTAAATATTAATTTTTCAGCTTATTTAGTTATTTGATTTTACGGTTATATAAATATAATTTTTCTAAGATTCTGGAGAAAATTCAAAAATATTTTCGAAAAATTCAGATGTCAAATCAAAATTTCAACAAAAAAGTTAATCTTTAAACCAATGGTTTAATTATTCAACGAAAAAGATGAATTCACAACGAAAAATGTAATAGTTGATATTCCAAACAACAACAAATTTATTTTCAATTAAAAACAGTGGTAATCATTGTTAAAAAACCGAATTATCAACAAAATAGTAATATTGTTCAACCAAAGAGATGAATTCCAAACTAAAATGATAAATTTTTAAACAAAAGAAGAAAATTTTTCACACAGAAATTTAATAAACTAGTTGAATTTTCAACCAGAAAAGATAAATTTCAACAAAAAATGAAATAGTTGAATTAAAACTAAAAAAGATTATTATTTTAAATCAAAAATATTTTAATTCATCCTAGAAGATAAATTTTCAACAAAATAGTTGAATTCTCAACCAAAAAACTTCTTAATTTTTCACCAAACTGTTGCAATTTTAATTAAAAAAAATATCAGATTTCTCACAATAGAAATAAATCTATAAATAATAAATTTTACAACATTTTAAGAATAATTGGAGTAAATTTAAAATATATTTAGAACTCGTGCACACCAGGAGAAAATAAAAAAATAGATGAATTCTCAGCCAAAAAACATTAATTTGCAACCAGTTCTATTTTTAATAACAAATTTAATGTTTCCTAAAAGAGGCGAATTTTCAAGAAAAAAATTATGTTTCAACCTAATATACGAATTTTCAATGAAAAAAATGAATGTTCGTTTTCTTTGAATCAAAACTAGTTGAATTCATAAAAAAATTAAAATCTATTTGTAATTTTTTTAAATCTTTTTAAATATTTTCATAAAAGTATTTTTTTAAATAAATAATCACTTAAAATATTTTGTTTTAAGTAATTTTAAATATTTTCAAATTTTTGACATTTTTAGAAAACTTCTAGAATGATTCGCATTTTTCATCAAATTAAAAAAAATCTACAGATTTAAAAAAAATTGTTATAGAATGTTATAAAATCTTTTTAAATATTCTCCTAAAATAAATTTGTTAAAATAAAAAATCATTTAAATTTTTGCCAGAAATCTCAATATAATTTTTTATTCCCTCGAGACCTTTCAAAATCCTTAAAAAGTTTCGAAATTCTATTTCAAAATCTTCAAAAATCTACATTTAGTTTAAAATGTATTGAAATCTTTCCAAACTTAAAATTATTTTCTAATCTTTTCAAAGCTTCTAAAACTTCGAAAATCGAAACATCTTTTGCAATCACTCCTGCAGAATTTTTTAATCCTGCAAAATTTATTTTGAAAAAAGATGAATTTTCTATCAAAAGAGATGAATTTTCAAACAAGAAAAAAACGAATTTTCAACAACATTGTGGAATTTGAAACAAAAAAATATTCTTCGGTCCACAATTTAAAAAAATGTAGGAAAAATATAATTTGAACGAAAAAATCAATTTTAATACAAAAAAAATTTCGAATCACTTTTTTTTTTAAGGCTCCATAAATATAATTTTCCTAGATAGCTCGAGAAAATTTCAAAAAGTTTTTTGAAGATTCAGATATGTCGCAAAAGTATCTATAAAATTTCTAAGAATTTTTTTTATTTCACAGGATTTTACACAATTTTAGGAAAAATTTGAGTAGTTTCGGAGGTATTTAAGACTTTTTGACGCTTCGAAAAAATTTAAGAATGTTTTATAAATGTTTGGAAATCTTTCAAAGTTTTAAAATATTTTCAATCTCTTTCAAATTACAAAAATTCTTAAATATCTTTCAAACTGACTTGAATTATTCCTTAAATTGTTTTTAAATTTTCCGGATTCATGTTTCACAAATTTTTATTTCGTAATCTTTAAAGTCTACCTTTTGTTTTTGAAAACTTTTATATATTTTTAAAATTTTATAAAAACTTCTGAATATCTTTTAAAATCGTTCAAATTTTTCCTGAAATGTTCTCAAAAAATCTGCAATATTCTCCAAAATTGCCTTAAAATCTTCCACATTCTTTTCTTAATTATTTTGGAAATCTCTTGGAATGTTTTGAAAATTTTTAAAATATTCTTCTAACTAAAGTAAGTGCTGTAAAATAAAAAATCATGTAAAATTTTACGAAAAATCTTGAGAAAATATTTGAAAACTTTTCAAAATCTTAAAATGCTTCTAAATTTTTTGTTCGAAATTTTCAAAAATCGACATTTCGTTTCAAATAAAATTATTTTTGTATTCTTTCAAGACTTCTAATTATCTCTTAAACTTATTCGACTTTTTTCTCTTAATTTCGTAATTTTGCAAAATTGAAACGTTATACTGCAAAATCTTTTTTCAATCTTTTAAAAAATATTCTTAAATATTTTCTTTAAATTAATTTTTCAAACAAAAAATTATTTCAAAAGTACCCTGAAATCTTAAGAAAAAAATTGTATTATCTTAAAATCTTCAAAATTTTAATTCAAAATCTAAATAATAATAAAAATAAATAAAAAATCTAATATAAAAAAAAGAGTTAAAATTAAAATTCTCTCTTTTATGAACAATTTTTAGAAAAATTCTGAAATATTATTTATCATCAAATAGAATTACTTATTTGAAAATTTCACTCTTCGAAATAAATGTTTTGAATTAAAATTCCTCATTTGTAAATTTATATAATTTCGTCACACCTATTTTTTGTATGTAATCATTTTTTGCATTAGACGAACCTTTTTCAAAAGAATTTGAAAAAATGTTAAATATGAAAAATGAAGTAATAATCTAATTCATACTATCCCAAGAGTCTGAGTCTGATATTCTTATCTCTTAACCCATATACCAACTAAAGTTGACGTTCCAAAAGATTTCAGCGGCGTTGAAGAGTCTAGGAATTAATTTATTACCCATCATTATTCCACTTTTAATTAACTTTTTTTAATTTTTCTGAAAGCGGTTGGTCAAATGAAAGAATAGCTAAAACAAAACAAAAAGTTGTTTCATAGAGATTTACAATTTTAATTCTACATTTTCTGCGGTAGTAAAAAATAATATTAAAAATAAAAAATTCCATTTTCCGGCCAATCTGCGCGAAATAAGATAAAATATTTTGTCAACAAATTTTTTATTGAAAAAAGGTCTTCAAATTTTCTTTTTTCGATAACACACATAGTCTTTGTTTTAATCGTGAAAAATTTTATTAAAAATAAATAATTTTATTTGAAAAAAAACTATGCGAGACACGAAAAAATGCTTGCTAACGAAATTGTTTATATTTAAAAGATCTATAGATTATATATAGCTATCTTGTTTTATATTATTTTTCAATTTTTAATTTTAAATGTAATATCTTAAAATTATCCGATTTTTATGTGAATATTTGACAAAAATATATCACTTAAAATTGGAAAATATTTGATTGGAAAATTTTAAGAACAAATAATAATTCTTAAGGAAGTGTTAAAAATTAAACAATTTAAAATTAAAAAATTAAGCATTTCCCTAATTTGGAATGGTTACAATTTTAGAGGTCTGAATTTTTATGTTGAATGCTAAATTTTCCGTTTTTCCCTTTCATAAGTTTTAATTTTCAAATTACAACTGAAATGGTTAAATTATGAAAAGTATAAATAATCTCTTGAAAATTTTAATTTTCAACCGATTTTAATTTACTTAAAATAAATGAAATTTTAAAGGGTTTGATTATAAAAAAGTTTTAAAATCGCAATTTTTTGGGACTAAAATTCTTAAGTTTTAAATGTAGTGTCAACGCTTTGGAGTAGAAACTTTTTTTATTATTAAAAATTTCCCATTTAAAATTACTTTTTTTAATGTTCTTTTAGAATAATTCAATTTTAAAGGTATATAATTGAAAATGTTTTCACTTTGAACGGTGAAAATGAAGATGAATTTATTTTTTGATTTTATAACAATTTGGCTAACCAATTTTAATGTTAAATTACTGTTTTCTAAATGGAATATGAATTTAAAATTTTGGAATTTCAGAAGTTTTGACTTTGAAAAATTCTATTTAGTTTTTAATTTGAAATTGTCAAATAATAATCGCTTCTAATTGGAATATTTTAAACTTAAAAGTTTTCTATTTTTAATTATTTAATTTTAAACGCTTTTAATTAGAAACAAAACAATTTCAATTCTTTTGAATTTTAAATGATCAAATTTCCATTTCATAGCAAAAAGTTTCAATTTTGCAAGAATATGAAATTTAAGAAAAAATTCGAATAAGTTTAAGAAATATTTAGAAGTTTTGAAAGAATACAAAAATAATTTTATTTGAAATAAAATGTCGATTTTTGAAGATTTCGAACAAAATATTTAGAAGTTTTTTAAGATTTTGAACAGTTTTCAAGAGAATAAAAATATTTTTGCAGGATTTTTCGTAAAATTTGACATGATTTTTTATTTTACAGCACTTACTTTAGATAGAAGAATATTTAAAAAGATTTCATAATATTCCGAAAAATTTCCAAAATAATGATAAAATAATCTGGAAGATTTGAAGGCAATTTTGTAGAATATTGCAGCATATTTGTCAAAACGTTAGGAAAAATTTAAAATTTTTTAAAAGATATTTAGAAGTTTTCATAAAATTTCAAAAATAATTAAAAATGTTCAAAAACAAAATGTAGATTTTAAAGAGTTCGAAATAAAACATTGTTAAAAATGATTCCGGAAAATTTTAAAATTGTTTAAGGAATAATTCTAGTCAGTTTAAAAGATATATAGGAATTTTTGGAATTTTAAATAGATTAAAAATATTTTAAAACTTTAAAAGATTTCCGAACATTTATAAAACATTCTTGAATTTTTTCCAAGCGTCAGAAACTATTAAATACATCCTAAACTACTCAAATTTTTCCTAAAATTTTTTAAAATCCTGTAAAATAGGAAAAATTCTTAGAAATTTTATAAATACTTTTATGACATCTGAAATCTTCAAAAAACTTGTTGAATTTTTTTCAAATTATATTTTTCCTACATTTTTTTTTAATTCTGGATCGAAGAATCTTTTTTTTGTTGCAAATTCCACAACGTTGTTGGAAATTCGTTTTCTTTTGTGTTTTTTTTTTTGAAAATTCATCTCTTTTGATAGAAAATACATCTTTTTTTCTAATAAATATTGCAGCATTAAAAAATTCTACACGAGTGATTTCAAAAGACGTTTCGATTTTCAAAGTTTTTAAAAAATTAGAAAATAATTGAAAATTTGGAAGGATTTCAATAAATTTTAAACAAAATGTAGATTTTTAAAGATTTTGAAATAGAATTTCGAAGTTTTTTAAGGATTTTGAAAGGTTTTACAATAATGAAAAATTTTTTCTCAAGAGTGCATGAAAAATTTTAATTGATTTTATATTTTAAAAACTTAATTTTGAAAACATATTTAAAAATATTTTAAAACATTTCAAATAATTTCCTGAAATTTCGGAAAAAATGTATACAATTTTAAGGCAAAATTTTGCAATTTAACACAATAAACTTAAAAAGATTTTAACCGATTTAAAACTAAATGCAGATTTTTGAAGATTTCGAGCCAAAGATTTAAAACCCTTTTAAGAATTTTGAAAGGTCACAAGAGAATAAAAAAATTTTATTAAGATTTCTGGGAAAATTTTTAATGATTTTTTTATTTTACCAACTTTATGTTAGGAGAATATTTATTAAGATTCCAAAACGTTCTAAAAGATTTCCTCAATCATTAAAAAATGAATCTGGAAGATTTTTAGGCAATTTTTCTAATTTTAGGAAAAATGCGAATCACTTCATAAGATATTTAGAAGTTTTAAAAAAATGTCAAAACATGGACAATATTTAAAAATACTTAAAACAAAGTATTTAAAGTGTTTCTTTATTAAAAAAGTACTTTTAAAAGAATATTGAAAAAATTTATAAACACTCAAAAAGATTTTCATTTATTTATGAAGTCAACTAGTTTTGATTCAAATTTAATATTTTTTTTGGATTGGAATATCAAAAATTATATTTTACACTGAAAATTAATTTTTTTCATAAAAAATTTGAATCTGAAAATATTCAATTTTTAACATTTTCAAATTGTCCTATTTTTGACATTTTAATCAAAAACCATCCAATTTCGAGATTCTTCGATTCAAAATAAAATTGTATATTTTTGAACGCTTTTAATTATAAATGATACAATTTAAACTTCTTTCTAATGTAAATGTCCAATTATAAAAATTTTAATCTGAAATTTTTCACTTTTTAGAGCTCCTCTTTTAACATTTTTCCATTTCAAACACTTTCAATGTAAAATTATCCATTCGAATTATTGTTTTCAATTCAAAATTGTTCGATCTCTCTCTCTAAATTTGAAACTCGCAATAAGTCAGTAAACCATTTTCAGTGATTACTTCAGTGACCCATTTCTTGCCATTTCATTAGTGAAATATCATTGATTCAGATTTAGAGATTACCCATATTTTTTTTTTAACCGAAAATTTCACTTTATATTATTCATATTTTCCAATGACATCCCTGGGGAAAATATCGGGTAGGTTTTCCTTCCGAACCAATCCGAATCATTCCGGAATCTGTATCCGAACCATTTCGAGTCAATTCGAACCAATCCGAAAAAAGTTCTACATTTCGTTTGGCCCAAATCGTTTAAAAATTAGTCCGACTCAATCCGGTTCAATGCGAAGTCCAAAATTAACCAATCCGAACAAATCCGAACCAAATTTTCAATCCAAATGAATCCGAGTCAATCCGAATTCGGATTGATGTACACTGAATTTTCAATCCGAATGAATCCGAGTTCGGATTGAATTGGACTCATTCGGATTGAAAATATTTTTAGGTCAATCCGAGTTCGGATCCATTCGGATTGAAAATTTGTTTCGGATTTATACTGATTGGAAGTTCGGAAGATCGAACGAAATCTAAAAAAAATTTCGGATTGGTTCGAATTAACTCGGATTGATTCGGATACAGATTCCGGAATGATTCGGATTGGTTCGGAATGAACTCCTATCTGATAGTTTCGTCAGGGATGTCCCTTAATTGGAAAGAAGCAACATCACCTTACATTTTTTCCAAACTGTTTTCAAATTACAGAATATTATTCACTTATTATTATAGAATAATAAATATTTTAGGCACAGTACAATTGAATAAAAATTTCTCTAAGAAGGAATTCATTATTTGATGCAATCGAAGTAAATAAAATAATAATTACACAAACCATCCACGCAAAGGGCAGCAAGTAAAGAGATTCAAAATAAGACCTTTATGGTTATAATTTTTTGGCGTACTTTACAATGCTTAAAGCCATATGATGAGTGGATCACGTGACCGTCTTCCTACCTTACCGACACTTTTTTTATTTGTAAACTTATTTTCACACGAATAGCCACTTCGAGTTGAAAATTTGGGATAATAAATAAGAAGCACTAAGAAACGTCGCTTTGGTCCTAAATTTTTATAATTATATAAAAGCAAAAAAAAATTATTTACAAAAAATTTTTTCCGTAATTATAAAAATTTAGGACCAGAGCCGCGTTTTTTAGTGCTTCTTATTTATCATCCCAAATTTTCAACTCAATGTGGCTATTCGTGTGAAAATAAGTTGACAAATAAAAAAAGTGTCGGTAAGGTGGGGAGTCGGTCACGTGACTCACTCGTCACATTGCCTTAAAGGCTTTCTGAAAACTGATTCTCTAGTCAATTCATGGGCTCATATACTACTTTTTGAACCCAATGAATAAAAGAAATGCTTAGTAATGTTTCTAAAAAATGTGTCGGAAATAGAAGAAGCGATGTATTTATTGACTTTTCCATTTGAAAGAAAAAGTATAACTCACTCTGGAATGTAATAATATTAAGTTTTTTATGACCTAGATAATAAGTGACACTTCGACCGTGACTAAATTGTTATCTTTGGCTAGCTTATAATTATATATTCTCACGTAAGTCGTATTTTAAATTTTAGGAAGACATATTGCGTGAGCAGAATTTTGTTAATTTTGTTTCAAATAATAATAAATCAGTAAATTAACTAATAAATCCCTCTAAAGCAACGTAGCAGTTGGCTAAACACTAATTTTGATACCATATTCAATTCAGTAGTTGAATTCTCAAAACAAAAAAATTTAACAAAAGAGATAAATTTTCAACCGAAAAAGACGAATTTTCAACCAAATATTTGAATTTTAAACAACTAAATTAACTTTTAAATAATCAGTGCCATTAAAAACCAAATAGTTGAAATTTCAAGCAGAAGAGGCGAATTTTCAACAATATAGTTTAACTTATAACCAAATAGGAACATTTTCAGGCCGAATAGACTATTTTTCGAGAAGACAGTAGAATTTTCAACAAAAAAGTTAATTTTTAACCAAAAAATCTGCCCGTCGCGCGGGCACATTCTCATCGCGCGCTACGCGCGCGGCTCGCTTCGCTCGCAAGTTTGCGCAACTGTTGGTTCTCACGCATCGCGCTTGATAATATATGTATCTCGCGCTTTGCGCTCGATAATGTATTTACCTCGCGATACGCGCTCGGTCATTGTATTTCCACACATTTGTGCAGAGATCTTTTCAAATTAAAGGTCACAGCATCAACAACTGTAATTTGGTGATTGTGAATTCTCTTTTGTTAAAGCTCCTTCGGCTTTAACGAACACATTCTCATCACGTATCTCGTGCTTCGCACTCGATTTAGTCCGAAGTGCGAACCTTTCTACATTATGTTCAACACTTTGATATCAAATTCCTGGGATTCCTTATTCATATGTTGCAATATAAAACACAAATTTTATTTCTCATGATTACTTAAATATTTTTTTCTTATTTTGCATTACATTTTATTCTCAACTACCTTGAACAATGTATCATTTCAATAAATTTATATTATTAAAATTCATAATATGCATTGGTATTGAAACATACGTATTTTCATTGTCTTGTTTTTATAATTGAAAAAAGTGCTCATCCTATACCAAAAAAATTTGTTATTAAACCAAACCAAAAATAGGCATCCTAGCGTAAACTGGTTCTAAGAAAATGTTTATAAGAAAAGTTCATAACAAATTTGTAGATCATTTTTGGTTGAACAACTTTTGTATATTATTTTTTTTCGTCTTTTGTACGGATTTTCCAAAGATTTAATTTCTTATTTTTAAAGCGATTTTTTACGATTAAAACAAAAACTACGCTTCTTCTAACAAATTATTTAGGACAAATTTTTATAGCTCTTTTTTGTGTGAGCAACTTTTGTCTATTATTTTTTTCATAGCTTGTGTCGTTTGTCCAAAAATTTAATTCCTTCATTTTTTATTTTATTTTCTAAGATTAAAACAAAAACTGCATATTCTGTCTAAAAGTGATTTTTAATAAATTTGTAGATCCTTTTTGAATGCATAATTTGTTTCTATTCATCTTTTTACGTACCTTGCGTCGTTTTTCCAAAGATTTAATTTTTCTACTTTTAATGCTATTTTTTACGAATAAAACAAGAATTACGCATCCTATCAAAAAGTGATCAATAACAAATTTGTAGATCTTTTTTGTATGCACAATTTTTGTTTTGTCACCATTTTCCATATCTTGCTTAGTTTGACCGCAAAATTAAATTTTTGATTTTTCATTATTTTGTTGTGCCATCAAAATTAGAATTTTTGATTTTTTATAAAATTCAAAAAGTTGTTATGACAATATTGTAGGGTGTTCAAAAAGCAAAGATTTTCACCTGCTGACTTTTTTTCATATCGTGCGTTTTTTGGCTTAAAATGTTAATTTTCATGTTTTTTGGAATTTTGTAAATGCTATAACTTCGGTAATTTTTTCCCCATAAAAAAAGTCATTTAAATATTTTGTTCGCCTTTTTTAGTACTATTAATATCCGTCCATAGAATTTTTAAATATTCAAAAAAAGTGTTCTCAAAAATTTTCAAAATGTGCTCACATTTTGAATTTGTATCCAAAATGGCTGGCTAACGAACTTGACCTTCATTTTAGGACACTTAAGGAGTATACCAAAGCCCAATCCAATTTGACAATTTGACAAAAACGGGGGGGGGGGGGTCAAATTTTACACAAATCTAATTCCTTCTCTGATGAGAATGTAAAAAGATGAGTTGTCTACAATAAAACATGAATTTTTAATCCTGAAGGACGAATTTTCAATTTTAAAAAGTTGAATTTTTGACCAATAAAGAGAACTTAATCAAATAGTTGAATTTTCAACAAAATAATTATATTTTTAACAAATTAGTCAAGTCTTTAAACATATAGTATAATTTCCAACTTACAAAGATGTATTTTTAACCAAATGGTTCAATTTGAAAAAAAGCCACTAAAATTGAAACAAAAAGAGTTAAATTTTTAAATGGTTGAACCTTTGGAAAACATGAAAATCGATTTAAAAAAATATAAATCATTTGAAATCGTTTTAATAAAATTTAAATTAAAGTTCGCTTTAAAAAAATCTGTTGAAATACCTTGAAATCCTTGGAGAATTAATAAAATCCTTGAATCTTGTAAGATGCTTGAAATTCCTTTGAACTCTAGAAATTCTTGGAAATCTAACAAAATTCTTTGAAATCCCTTGACATTTTTGAAAAACGTAAAACTCCTGTAAAATCCCTTGAAATGTTTCGAAATTCCTTCAAATCCGCCGAAATATTTTTTATCTCTTGAAAACTGATGAAATCTTTCTCAATTAGTTGAAATTAAGGGTGTGCAAAAAGCTCGAAACTTCGAGTCGAGTCGAGCCGACTTTTTTCGAGTCGGGTCGAGTCGAGTCGAGTCGAGTCGAGCTCGAGCATGCTCGAAAGTTTCGAGAACTCGAACGACTTCGAGCACTCGAAAGTTTCGAGTTCTCGAACAGTTTCGAGCTGCTCGAAAGTTTCGGGTTTTCGAAAGTTTCCAGTTCTCAAAAACATTCGAGTTCTCGAAGAAATTAGAGTGCTCGAAAATTTCGAGTTCCCGAAGACATTCGAGTAGTAAGAATTAAAGATTTTTTATCCAAAAAGGCGACTAAATTTTTAAGAACTTTAATAAATTGAGAGATAAAAATTTAATAAATTGACGGATTTCCGTGAGACTCAGTATACTAGAGTTTTTTTCGGGTTTCTGATTTTAAATTTAGTCGAAATTTTGATGAAATTTATTACATTCAGGGATGTCGTTAGTTTATTGAATTTTTACAGAATTTGGTCATCATTTTGGATACAAAATCTTGAATTTTTAATTTTTATTCAAAATCGCTGTTAGCGATCCGAAAAACCTCGTAGTATCGGGTTCGAAAAAATTCTTGTTAATTTCAAAAGTTTCGAGAACCTGAAACTTTCGAAAACAAAAAGATTAACTTTCTACAAACAAAGTCAAATTTTCAACAACATACATGAATTTTCAAATAAAAACAGATAAATTTTCAATTAAAAAGTGAATACAGTTACATTTACAGTAAAAAAATAATATTTCAACCAAATAGATGTATTTTCAATCAAGAAGATTAAATTCCTATCAAAAAATATAAATTTTCCACAAAAAACGGAATAGTTCAATTTTCAGTTTAGGAAATGAGATTCAATTATAATGATGAACCATCAACCAAAAAAAATAAATGTTTACACAAATAGTGAAATTTTCAACCAAAAGATTAATTTTCTACAAAGAAAGGGCAATTTTTAAGGAATTGCATGAATTTTCAACTAAAACAAATAAATTTTCAGTAAAAAATAAATTTCAATTAAATAAAATAAATTTTTAACGAAATAATTACATTGTTAACCAGTGAGATGAATTTTCAACAAAGAAGAAATAATTTCTATCAAAAAAAAGATAAAATTCTACAAAGAACGAAATAGTTAAAACTAAATGATGAACCTTCAACAAAAAAATTAATTTTCAACCAAAAAGATTTATTTTCTAACAAAAAAGACCTATTTTCAACAAAATGCACAAGCTTTCAACTAAAAGAGATAACATTTCAATCACAAATAGAACAGTAAAATTTTCAGTTAAAAAATAATAAATGTTTACCTATAAAAAAAGATTGTTCAAACCAAGAAATGAAATTTTAAATGAAATTTTTTCCAAAAAAAATGGAATAGTTAAATTTTCAGTTTAAGAAATGAATTTTAAAATAAAATGATGAACCTTCCACAGAAAAAACTAATTTTTAACCAAATTAACCAATTTTAACCTTCTAAAATGTTTTTGAAAGAATAAAAAAATTTAATTTTCCAGCAAAACTATACGAGATATGAAAAAAATGTTAGGAAGCAAAATTGTTCATTTTAGAAATATGAACAAATTTTCTGAACATTTTTATTGTTTAGACACACATTTTCATTTTAATCGTGATAAATTTTATTTTAAAAAATTCCACTTTCCGGCCAAACTGTTACAATAAGAAGAAATATTAATAACAAAAATGGTTAATCTCAAAAAGGTCTACAAATTTTCTAGAAACAATATCTTTAGAACATGTATTTGGTTCAGCCTATATTTTTATAAAATGCATAACAAAAATAAGTAAAAAGAAAAAATCTGTATTTATCTAAAACAAATTTGTTTATATAAGATCTTTACAATAACTACCGAGGAAAATAAATATGTTATATTTTATATTGTTTATGTGTTTTATATTGTACTGTCAAAATGAGGCAAAATGTTGAAAAAAAATCACGTTTTGGAAATATTTTAACCAAACACGAAGGGAAAATTACTGTTTTCAAGGTTTTTACCTTCAATTTAAAAAACTATACACGTAAAAAGTGTGCGTGAAGTGCAATGACCGACCATAAGATTTGAAAATATGCATACCCTACTTTAGTTTTGAAGTCGGTCTTGAGCTGATGTGACAATTTTTTGGTATCAGTAGGTCACAGTAAAATGTTGTCTTTTGACTTCATGCTTTTCAAAAAAACTTCCATAATTTTCATTTTTATCAAAATTCTGTTCAAACATAGAAAAACATTTTTTTAAGGAAACAGCGCGCAATACGTAAAAATATATAAGAAATATATAATATATAAATATATTTTTTTTTATTTATAATTGTTTATCTTAATAATTAATTATATATAAATACTTAAGAAAAAACTGTTAAAAAAAGGTACAGGGCTAGGTTCGTGAGACTTTTTTGACTTATTCATAAAATGCTATTAAAAAAATCAAAAATTATGTTTTGCAGCACAGCTATACGAGATGGAAAAATATCAAGAAGAAGAATGGTTTATCCTTAAAAGATCTACAAATTTGCTTGAAACTACTTTTTCGGTAAGACGCATATATTTTCTTTTAATCATGGAAAATTTTATTGAAAATACCATTCTGACAAATGGCAATAAAAATAAGAAATTTAAATTTAAAAAAAAACGATACATGATATAATAAAATTTTTAGTGACAAAATTGTTCACCAAAAATAGATCTAAAAATTAGCTTTTGAACATTTTTTGATAAGATACGTAGTTTTCGTTTCAATCGTGAAAAATGACATTAAAAGTAATAAATGGTGAATGTAAAAATAAATGTAAAAATGTTTAATGGTAAGATTTTCCGATTGTCCGATTTTTATGAGAAAATTTGAAAAATAATAACCTTTTAAAATTGAAAAATATTTCTTTGAAAAATTTCTAGAATGAATGAAAACTCTAAAGAAAGTGTTAAAAATTAAACGATTTGAAATTAAAATGTTAAAAATGTTGCCATTTGAAATAAAAAAAGATCAAAATTAAGCTATCTAAAATTAATACCTCAGTAAATAAATTATTTATTTATTTTTCAATGGTTATAATTTTAGAATTCTGAATTATCATGTTGAATGCTAAAATTTCAATTCTTTCATTCCACAAGTTTTAATTTTACAATTAAAATTGAAATGGTTAAATTAAAAAAAAATTAATAGCTTGGAAATTTTTTATTTTGAGCGATTTAAATTTGCTTAAAGTAATTTAAACTTTAAAGGACTTGAGTATAAAAAAGTTTCAAAATCACAATTTTTGGCGGCTAAAATTTTTTCAGTTGATGTAAAATAAGATTAAATCATTTGTTGCTATGAAATTTTAAATAATTTATATTTTTAGGATTAGGAAATAAAACCCGCTGCTTTATTATAATATTTTAAATATTTAAGGGCACGCACCTTTTTTTAATTTTCTTTTGAGAATGTTTTCGTTTCTTTAGTAAAAATTGTATAAAGATTACTGAAACTTTTTCCAAACAACGAAGAAATTAGAAAAAATTATTTAGTACGCACGCATTTTTTTAGATGTATATAGTTTTATTGCATACTAAATTTTGTAGGAAAATAGACAGAACTCGGACGCAGCATTTTAAAAAATTATTTTTAAAAAGTACAAAAATTAAAAAGAACACAAAGTAAAAAGATTTCTGAAACTTTTTTAAAATGCCAGAAAAAATTAAGAAACATTTTTTAGTACGCATACGTTTTCTAGTTTTATGGTATATTAAATTTTATCACTAAGATGCACAGAACTCCATCGCAGGAATATAAAAAATTATCAAACTCACGATTAAGGCAGAGAATGAAGAAACTTTTTTAAACACAAGTTAATTTATTTTTTATGATTTTAAAACCTCGAATTACTTCTAATAGTTTGTAAATGTTTCCGAAATCTAGCAACAACTTGTGTTTTCTAGTAGAATTATTTCTTAAAAAATCGTTAAAAATGGTAGAAAATTTCAAAAATAATTCTATTGAAAATGACAAGATTTTTTTCTAGAATTTGGACACTTCTACCAAATTTAGTAAGTAATTACAAATATTCACAAAAAATTACAATTTAGGCAATATTATATATTTCAAAACTAAGCCTTTTATAATTTGGATTATTTTTAAATATAAACACGAATTGAGATTTTTTCAAGCATTGCAATTTTAAAATAATTGATCCTACATTCCTGCAAAGCATTAATAAAACATTAAGAAATCAGAATATATATACAATTTCGCGAGTTTATTATAAATAATGTTTTTTTTCAGTAATTGTAAAAATCTAAATGGGTAAAGATACTACTATCTATGAGTAATATTAAATAATTATTTTTTCAGTTGAGAAACTAACTTTTAAAAAGGACAAATAATTTTCTAATGCTACAATTTTTTAGAAATTTAGTTAATATGTTTAATTTAGGAAGCTTTAATGAATGATTCCAGGATATACTTTATATAATTATATTAATTTTGGTCACCATAGAATAACTGAATAAATTAATAATATTAAAAATAGAATTAATCATTCCTTGAATATGTTCCCAAATTCCATGAATTTAAATTTTTATTTATTTTTTATATTTTATTTTCATACTTAAATTTCACTCAATAAAACACGAAGAATAAAAGATGATTTTAAGTTTTAACTTGCAATCAGAAAATAAAATTTTCAATAAAAAAAAAAAGAGTTGTCAAAATATAAATGATATTTTAAATAAAACAGTTAACTTTCCCAGAAAAACTGGAATATATACATTTTCAATAAAAAAAATGTCAACCAAATAAAATACATATTCAACGAAATACTTGAATTGTCAGCCAAACAGATGAATTGTCAGTGGAGAAAAAAAGTTCAATGAACAATAAAAAAAATTAATTTTTTAATAAAAATATAATTATTATTAACATTTAACAAAATAGTTAAATTTCCAACCAAAGTCATGAATCTTTGATGAAAAAATAAATTCTCACTGAAAAGTGAAATAGTTGCTATTTCCGTCAACAAATATTTTAATTCGCAATCAGAAAAACTTGAATTAAATAAAAAAATACGAGTTTTCAAGAAAATAAATAAATTTTCAACTAAAATATATAAATTTCCAAGCAAAAATGAAATAGTTACCTTTCCGGTAAAAAAAATAAATTTACAGCCAAATAAAATAAATTTTCAACGAAATAGTTACATTTTTAACCAAACAGATGAATTGTTAACAGAATAGTTCAATTTTCAGTTACAACAAAAAATTTTCAAACAAAAAAAAATAATTTATAAAAAAATGATTCAAATGAAATTCTAACAAATTAATTTTCGACTGAAAAACGAAATTTCAACAAAATAGTTAACTTTTCCACCGAAGAAATGAATTTTCTACGAAAAATACATATTTTTAACAAAATACATGAATTTTCAAATAAGAAGTATTTTCTACCAAAAATAGAATGTTTAAATTTGATTTAGAAAAATAAAATTAAAAAAAAAAAAGAATTTCAAACAAAAAAATTAATGTTTGACCAAAAGTTGTTAAATTTTCAGTATAGGCAACATTAATTTCAAACGAAATAGCTACATTTTTAACCAAACAAATGAATTTTCAACCAAAAAAAAGATTTCTATGAAAAAAAGATAAGTTTTCCACAAAAAACGGAACAACTAAATTTTCAATTTAACCGATGAGATTTTAACTAAAATGATGAACCATCAACGAAAAAAATTAATTTATAACCAAATACTTGAATTTCCAACCTTAAAGGTTTATTTTCTACCAAAAAAAGAGCAATTTTCAACTAAGTGCATGAATTTTCAACTAAATCAGATAAATTTTCTACTAAAAATTAAATAGTGAAATTTTCAATCAGAAAAATAAATATTCAACAACAAAAAAAGAATATTCAAAACAAGAAATGAATTTTTAACTAAAAGTAGAAAAGTTAAATTTTCAGTAGAAAAATTAATTTTCAACCAAATAAAATAAATTATCAACTAAATAATTAAATTTTCAACCGAAAAGATCCAATTTCTATCGAAAGAGAATTTTTCCACAAGAAATGGAATAGTTAAATTTGCAGTTCAGGAACCGAATTTTTAACTAAAATTATGAAACTTCAACAAAAATTTTAACCAAACAGTTGAACTTTAGACCAAAAAGATTAATTTTCTACAAAGAAAGATCAATTTTCAACAAAATACATGAATTTTCAACTAAAACAGATACATTTTCAACTAAAAATTGAACAT
>CAKNWT010305721.1:550-23160 GCA_932066315.1 Andricus coriarius | reverse complement strand
CGAAGTACAAAATCGACGTCACGTTTCGTGCAGCGACTGTATCCGTCGGTACGGCTGCTGCGCCACGCTTCTCTCAGTGCACCTAGTCTGGTCCGTGTTGCAAGGGTTCATATTTTGTGTTCCTGTGTAATCAGTGACCGTCCCTGATTAATGTAGAATTTAATGAAATGTTTTGAATTCTCTGAATTCTCTTGAAAGCATGAAATTCTTTTAAAGATCCTTGAATTCTCTTAAATAATTCGTGACACGACTTGAATTATTTTTTGATATTCTGAATTTTTCTGAAACCATAAAATTCTTTTCAACTATTTCCAAATTTATCAACTTTGGTTGACGGTAAACTACTGCTGAATTAAGATGCACATCTTTTTTATAATTCTGCAGCGGTCTTAGAATTCCTCTAAAATCTTTAGAACTCACATTGAATTATTGAAAATTCCTTCAGGCCTTTTAAATTCTGCAGGATTCTTTCGATTTCTTAAAATTCTGCAGATTTAAAAAAAAAACGAGTACCGTTATACGACCTGTTGCCGCTCCCCTATACGACGGGACGGTCGTTCTCCCTCATCCCCACTTTTCCGCTCAAAGCTTGCGCAGGAATTCAACGCGCATGCGCGCGGCCACGTGAGATTGTTGGGATTTTAAGTGGAAGGGGATAGACGCGTCCCCCTTGCGCCGTCGTACAAGGGAAAATTTTAGGTCCCGAGATCGTCGTATAAGGGAGCGTGGAGTGCAGTTGAAAATAATTCGATGTTTTCAGAAGAATTCATCAAATTAAAAATTAATCAAATTACACCCAAAATTTGTCAAGAGAATTCCAAAATATATTTATAAAATTCAAAGGTTTTCAAGTCCGTTCAAAGATTTATACAGAATTCTGCAGAATTAAAAAAAACGTGTGCATCGTAGTCGAGTAGCAGTTCACCCGACGACGAAAGTGGCTGAATTTTGAGATAGATGAAAAGAATTTTATGCTTTGAGAAGAATTTAGAAAATTTAAAATAAATCAAGTAATATCGTAAATATTTCAAGAAAACTATTTTTAAATCTTTAAAATAATACAGAAGATAATATGTGAAGTCTGAGAAATTGAGAGAATTCTGCAGGCTCATCTAGGTAATTTAGGCTCACTGAAATTATTTGTTCTACGGTTACCAAGTTTCGGAGAAACTACTCTACATTTCCATTTTTTCCACTCACCGAATTTCAGTGAGCCAATATTTTATGTCGAACATCTTGGAGTAAAAGAATCGATATTTTGCCAATTATTTTACGCTTCGGTTAAACTTGAGTCCATCCGATTTAAAGAGAAAAACACATTCGTAATCGCATTTTTTTTCGAATGCTCGAAGCAAGGTGATGTTACAGTCGAATTACAAGGAACGACAATACTCCTGACACACACACACACACACACACATCATTTAAAAAAAGGGTTAACAACCACCACAGGGTCCCACTGGGATCAACTGTCATCTAAAAATGACATCGGCTCCCAGTAGAACCGCAGTAAATCACACTTATAGCCACGTCTCACGACCGTGAGATAGGTGGCATGATGAAATTACGACGACAGGCCAGCGAAACCCTCGTGTGTCTTTAGAACACGAAGCGACCTAAGGATGACAGCTTTCTGCATTCATCTCTCAAGTGCCTTAGCATATTTTTGGCCGCGGGAAAGGGCTTTAAGGATACGAACCAGTTATAGTTTCGCACGCCCGAGAGCACCGATCACAAGGACAATTACTTTAACCAAATATTTTGGGTACAGTCGTTGCAATTCCCTTTTAAGGTCTTAATACCTCTCCTCCTTTTCCTTCTCCTTGGCAGTGATATTGTAGTCGGCCGGAGCCGAGAATTCGGTTACGAATATGGTTCGTTTCTCGAAATCTTGGAGAAGCGTTCGGCAGGGCAGGTTCGCGGCCAACATCCTATTAGCGACAAAGATGGTAATACAGCACTGTTAGGGCCGCATTATGTTTGAAGATATACTTTATTCCCGCATGGATGGGACAACCAGATAGTATGTGTTCTAGGTACACTGCATGTGCATGACACGCTCTCCACCTATCGCTGGGAACTTCTTGACATAAAATGTGGTCACTGTATACTAAAGTGGAAATGACACTGTCCTAGGATGCGAAAATGAAACCTTCTGTAGCTGAATCAAGCCCTGATGATCTAAGAAAAGCAAAAAATTGCTCCTTCGACAAGGACTGTTTTTCTACATTCCTGTGAAAATTTCCGTGCTTTTTCTTGTCGACTAGCTCTAGATGGAATTTTTCAACTTCTGCTTTCTTTACCTCAGCTTTCAGAAGTAAAGCATCTAGATGGACTGATGCACTTTCCTCACTTCTGACGTTAAAATACAGGCCAAGGGTCTCAGCCACCTGCTCCGCGGCTTTATAAAGGAATGCTCTTTTGCCAATCATCTCGTGATTCCTGACCATTTTTTGTAGAGGATCTTTTTCATTTGCAACGGTATAAGCTGTACTTACAATTAGAATAATTCGGTTATGTAGACATTGGAGATTCAGAAGTCCGCGTCCGCTTTGACGGCGTGAGATGTATAATCGCGGAACAGACGAATTGATATGCAAGCTTTTATGCATATGCTTGATCTTACGTGTGGCGATATCAAGGGCGGTAAACTCGTTATTCGTCCAGTGAACCACCCCAAACGAGTAGAGTAGAACTGGTACGGCAAGCATGTTAGGCACAGATACCTTCTTGAATGCCGACAGATTTGAAGACCAAATCTGCCGAAGAGGATGCTTTTATCTGCTTTGGAGAGACTCTTTAACTGATGTTATGTCCTGAATACAGATTTGTGGCACCCCCAGGTATGTATAGTTCTCTCCCGTGTTAAGATGTCTAATAACATTTATATCAACAAGCTCAGGGTCCTTGGGAACGCCAACAATCTTTCCTTTCTTCAGGGGAATTTTGGCACATTAATCAAATCCACAGTCCATCACAATCTCTACTGTGTACTTCTTGACGATATTTATAGCAGTTTGAAGTCTGCTTTTACCAGAGGCGTAGATCTTCAGGTCATCCATATAAAATACATGACTGACCTTATGCTAGCAATAGTTAGTGTCGCCACAGAGGTATCCAGAAGACTGTCGAAGTGCGAGAGGTACAGGAAGAAGTGTGATGCATAGAAGAAAAGGGCTCATGGTATCGCCCTGAAAGACGCCCTTCTGGAAGGTGACGTTGTTCGTTGTCACATGATAATTTCCAGATGAGATAGTGAATCTAGTTTTCCAAAGAGGCATCAATCTCTCTATGCATCTCACTATGTGTGGATGCACCTTCAAGCTTTCCAACACACCGATGACAAGTATATGAGATGTTGAATCAAAAGCATTCCGGTATTCAATCCAGGCCATTGACAGGATGCGCTGATGGGCTGCAGCGTCTTTCCAGACGCATATGTCAATTAGCAGGTTCTCTCGACATTCTGCTACATCTTTTTTGGAGCCACGTTGTTCGTACATATCTCGCCACATAGGCTTAATTCTTCGGACAATCCTGTTGTTTAGGATAGCCGTGAAAAGCTATTACAGTGTGTTCAAACAAGTTACTGGCCTGTGATTCCCTGAGTTGGACAAGTTGCTTCTTTTCAGTATGAGTATAGTGCGTTCTCATACCAGCCACTGCGCAATGGGCGTTTTCGACGTTAAATATGAAGTGAACATGCGGGCCAAATGATGGTGTGTAGAAGTGAACTTCTTCCACCAGAAGTGCTTGATACCATCTGGTCTCTTCGGCATTGATTGTTAGACATTCCTCTTCAGATGTTATGAGGTTATTGCAAAACTCTCCCAAAAAGTCTCTACCTCGTTGGGCTTGAGTGGATTTTTAACAGTAACAGGGTGATCACTGAAGAGACGAAATGGGTCAGCAAAAAACTGTTGATTTTCCCTTATCCATCTCTCTCCCTTCTGTATTTTCTTCCTTACGTCAGATAACACCCGTATTTGGTCAACAATGTGCTGCTTGATTGTTGGTAGAAGCGTCTTTTGGTCTTTTGATCCATCGTCGGCTTTAGCCTTCGATTTGAATCAGCCAATGCTCTGGCACCACCATAAACTGAAAAATTGATGGTCCAGAGGTCGTACTCCTCCGAGATATGCTCACGAAGGGAGGCATCCATTTCAGCCAGATCTTGGGGATTAGGAGGAACCTGTATGTCAATGTTGCTCCTTGTCCTGAAATCGCTATCATCTCTCAGAAAGTGTCTGATTTCTGCAGTTGGTCTTCATGTCGCTTCCTCATCTTCGTCTGAAGCTTCTTCAAGCAGCGTTTGGCGAAGCGCTCCGCGTACAAATCCATTTTTCAAGAGGTAGGCGTGTTGATTTCGCAAAAACTGATACGGAACGTGCTGAAGCTCTGGGTGTTTCTGACACCACAGAGTGTGCATATGCGCCATAAAGCCTCCGTCTAGCACGTCATCTTTGAGTTTATTCGTCTACTTAATGTGGACGTTTCGCCGGTTTGCCGTCGTCTTTGCATTTAAATTATTATTTGTAGCACCCTTGCATGCGGGGCTGTACAAGGATGGAGGAACCATTTCCCTAGCTGCTCGTGAGAACAACAATAACACCACCAAAACACCAAAAAGTTGTAGGTGCGGTTCAAAACGATCGAACGCGCAGAGCACCTGACAATCGGTCGGCAAACAAGGCCGATCAACCAAGAGTTCGGGGTGATGAAAATAATTTAGATGGAAACACGACGACCAACTGGTGAAATTTCCACATTGAATGGACGAGTCAACTCAAGGATGACTTGCTAGACTGCTAACATTCCAGCATATTATCCCTGCTCACAGAGGCATATCAATTCGTATGTTCCGCGATTATACATCTCACGCTGTCAAGGTCTTAATAATAACCGAATATTTCTAAATACAGCTTACATTGTTGCAAATGGCAGAGATCCTCTCCTAAAAATGGTCAGGAACCACGAGATGATTAGCAAAGGAGCGTTCTCAGATCGTCAGGACTTAATTCAGGTACAGAGGGTTTCATTTTCGGATGCCAGGACGGTGTCATTTCCACCTTGGTATACCGTTAAAACAAAAGATCATGACATAAATAATGTAATCATCGGAAAAAGGAAAATTATTCACCTGATAGGTTTTATTTACTCTGAAGAACGTAAAAATGGGTGCCTTGAAAGTCAGAGTGAAAGAGGTGAGCAGTGACGACCTGGGAAAGGTGCGAATTTTCATGGTAAATTGCAGTGACTCGGATGAGCTTGAAAATTTGTAAACATGTAGAAGATGACATATAAAGAGCACCTGTGAATTTTGAGGCACTTATCTTGATTGAAAAGTACTTAATGGCACCTGTAAAGTTGCCGGAAATTCAGGTGAATTTTTGTTGGTTTTGATTTTACAGGAAAAAGTATCTAACAAAAGTTAGTCTACTTCGAAAGATGCACATTTTCATTCTTATATCATTTTTTGATAAAATTGATACATTTAGAGAAAACATCGAAAAAAGAAATACCAGAACAATCAAAAGCTGTTTTTCTGTTCAGCAAGTCATTTGTCCGAAAATTGTCAAGAGAGAAAAAATACTCCGCAGCAGGTGTACTCCAACATTACTGAGGAATATTTTATTCAAATGTTTATATTTACCAAGTTATGCGCACATTCTTATTTCCATTTTTTCTTTCACCTGTTCTATCTTTAGTAATTTAAAAGAAGGTGTTCTCCAAATTGGTACATCAATAGTGTAAGTCTTGCGTAACAAATTGGCGTCAGCTACTTTCAGGTAAAAAAATAACTTATTCTGCTATAAACAATAATAAACAGAGTCACGTTCTCAGTTTCTAATTATCGTAGAAGGTTGTAATAAAGCTGAATAATATTCTAAAAAATTAAATAACAAAATCGCTGCACTTTCACATTAACATTCTTTATTGTTGTTAAAGTTTATACTTTTTCCATTGGAATGTATTCAACACGAAGCAATTAAGTCACAACAAAATTAGTTTTTCGGGGGTTCAAAAAACAATTTTTTAACTTTTTTTATCATTAATTTTATTATTATTATGTGACATCATGTCAATGTAAAATAAATGAACTGTTACGGGAACATAACAAAAAAAAATTCTTAAATAATAAATAATTTAAATTTCAAACATTTTTTTCAAGAAATTGTTTTCAATAATTTTTCTTGAATCAATGTTTATCCGAACATTTTTTTTTAAACAAATTTTTTGCAATTTTTTTCAAACATTTTTCTCAAACAATTTTTTTAAAGGATTTTTTTAAACAATTTTTTTCAAACAACAACATTTGA
This sequence comes from Andricus coriarius, assembly GCA_932066315.1. NCBI lineage: Eukaryota > Metazoa > Arthropoda > Insecta > Hymenoptera > Cynipidae > Andricus > Andricus coriarius. The sequence goes on along the minus strand of CAKNWT010305721.1, from coordinate 16,840 downwards.
TAATGACATAAAATATCATTTTTAGGGAGCATTTAAAATTTGCATTGACGGAACTAGGAAATTTTATCGCGTATTACGATAATTTTTTTAATAACAAATTTTTTCAAACTTTCGTGTAACTTGTTGCTTTTTAGGTGTTCCAGACTATTTTACAATGATTATTTCGTACCCAAATTTCAGTCGTTTTGAAATAATGAACCAGAGTGTATCCAACGGCCGCTCCATATTTGGGCCAAGATTTGACCAACCATCGGGTGCATCAAGGTGACTTCATCAGATTATCGGCTCAAAGTTGGGCCAGAATTATGCCAACAGTCGGCTTTTCGCCCGCCACCGACGTCAGTTGCCAACGTCGGTGGGACCGGGACAGCTTGAAAACATAATAGTCGGCCCAAATCTGGTTACCGCAGATCGGTTAGCAAAGCAGGGCCGAATTTGGGCCCATGGTCAAGCTCTGGCATCCGACCGAATTCCGCTCTACGGGGCTGACTATTGTCCAGAGTTTGGCCGATAGTAGTCGTTACTCGTTTAACCCTTGTGTTGCCACCCGAGCACCCGGGTACCCATCTGCACACGTTGTATAAAATAACTTTTTTTCTGATCAAGATAGGCCGAATGCTTCTCAAATCTACATGATTGAACCGATTCTCTATCGTAATTTGCATGGCACATATTTTTAGAATTTTTTTAGCTTGAAATATTTTGCAATTGAAAAAAAGAGCACGGCTGAGCCACCCGGGTACCAGGGTACCCCGATAGAAAAAGCATGATTTTCGTACAGTATATCATAAAAATAAAGTTTGTTATAATAATATATATAAATTAAATATGGATTATTTTATAAATAATAACAAAATATATACATTTTTAATTATTTATTAACGCAGTGCACTTTCTATAATAATAATAACCATTACACTTTGCGATGTAAGCGTTGAACAAAAATCATGGAGTTTTCATTTTTTGCACAATAATATAAAAATATTGTTTAGAAAAATGCATAGAATAAAGTTGATTCCCATTTTTACATCAATCAAATTGATTTACTTATTACAATTCAAACATTTAGTTATTTTTGCCGTGTGTTGATCACAAACGGTCTGGTTAGATTGCAGAATAGGGGCGTCTCCCCTATTTTGGCCTGAAAACATTTTTTTTTTTGCAACAAACTATTAGAATCTTTAATTGAACGATAAATGAAGCGAATTGACAAGGAGAAAGTTTAAAATTATTGTTACTTTTGTTACTACGATGTCTCAAATCTGGGTCTGTCACGATATCGGAATGATCATATTATGATCGAGATTATTGACATTATTTTTGTGACCAGTCAAAGGGGTGCCTTCCCGCCCTACCAGATGTTGCGTTATGACAGACCCATATTTGAGACATCGTAATAACAAAAGTAACAATAATTTTTAACTTTTGCCTCGTCAAGTCGTTTCATTTATCCTTCAATTAAAGATTCTAATAGTTCGTCTGCCGAAAAAAAATTGTTCCTGCCAAAACAGAGGTGACGCCCCTACTCTGCAACTGCACCAACGGGCTTATTGCAGTCGACGCATGACTTCCTGGTTTTTTGTCACTTACGAATAATTAGCGAATAAATAAATTGTGATATTCAAGTAGGAATACCTTCCTAGAATACGAATAATTAATTATTGATTGAATAAACATAGTTATATCAAGTTACAATTGACTTTTAACAACAATTTCGTGGGCGGGGTACCCAGGTACCCGGGTGGCAGATTCTGTGAGTTTTTTTGGGTGGCAACACAAGGGTTAAGAAAGATTTTCGATAGTTCACCCAATTTTCGGGCCATGTTCAGGCCAAAGTTGGGCCAATAGTCGGTCCTCCTCTGAGTGTCGACGTAAATTCGCACATGGGACTGTGAAGAAATCTATTTTTGTTTACTTATTTTTCTCGATGCAGCGTAAACACTACTGCCGGGTCTGGAGCGCACTACTGTGATCTATATTTCATCTTTATATAAAAACTAATGAGGCACTAAGATTTTCCTTTTGCATGCTGACAGGCCTCGCTCTAGACTACATTTCCCCCTGTACTTCGGTCCCGAAAACCCACGGCTTCCTATCGGAATTGAAACTCCGAAAAATCGCTCGGGTCTCAGAAACCCAACAGTAGTAAGAGAAAAACGCGAAAAAACACGGAAAAACATAAACTCAAAAAAGGAGCACATTTGACATAAATTTATTTTAATCACTATCAATGTAACCACCAAAATTAATGTCAATATTATGTCCCTATCGAAATTGCATGATCATCTTACATGAGCGAGAATTTCACTTACACGTCATTTATAATGGATCCAAATATTAACAAATTACTAGATAAGTAAGATGAAGATATACACTTTTAAATTGTTTTATAATTTTGCCACACCTATACTATGCTTTCGTATAGTAAATTGACATTCCCGGAATAGTAATCTTAAATTATAACACATATGTTGTGAAATCTATAGGAATAATGTTTAGAATTCAAATTATAAAATTTTATAATTTAATGGGTGGCAGTCCAGAACTGGATAACCAACATTTTTATCGAAAATGGGTTTGTTAAATAAAAACTTTAAAAAAAGACAATTACACATTGTGGTCAAAGGTTTTTTTGAAATCTCATTTTTGCATACAATCAAATTATTTATAAGAAGGTATATTTCATTTCGAGTTTAAATGAATTTGATGTAAAATTGTTTGTAAGGTAGTAATAATTTCGTTCAACCTTTTAGCATTCATATTTTTTAAAATTATTATCGTCCGTTGAAAGCAGAAATATATATTTTCGAATTTTTAACCAAAAATGTCTACCATACTGTGATATAGCGATCTTCAGATTCGATTTACTCGGAACAGGATACATTTTTTGCATCAAAGGTTTTTTATTCTCGTTCAGAATGTTTGAATTTTTGCAAAGAATTCAAAAGTCGATTTTTAATCACTATGCAAGGTTGATTTTGAAAACGCATGCAGTTTTGGTCTTAAAATTCTCTGTCGATTTTTTTTGCAACGGTTCAGTTTTTTACATTCAACTTTATTTACCCGTATTCAGATACTTAATATCTCAATATTCGATATTGTTAAATTCCACATCGATTTTCACGAACCTGGATAACTTTCTTTAGTCAAACTTTTTTGGCTTCAATTCAGCAGCATTAAAGCTTGGGAGTGGACTTCGGTTTCACCTTTAAATAGAGACTTTGATGGTACAGAATGCTTTTACTTTCCCCTGGAAAATTCCAATTTTGTTGGTTATCTGATTCTGTACTGCCAACCTTCATTTATGGATCATTATCATAATTGAAGTACAACATATAATTTTCACTACTCTTAATATTAACTAAATTCATAACTAATACCAAAATAATTGATACACTTATAGTAACTAAGCTATCGAGCCCAGACTTATTTGTTTTACATTGAAAATAACAGCATGAAGTTAACCTATTCAAAAACAGGATACATAAAAAATGATACCGTAAAAAAAAGATCTCCAGTTTTCACAGTTCAGTGAAGTCACAAAGGAATCGCATGCTTAACCTAATGTGCTGAATGAGCTTGTTTCTCGTAAAAAAGTCGTTTGATATTGGGTTGAATATGTGAATTAATTGAAAACATGAGGTTTTTTCGATATTCTGTAATCTATTGCGGTATTTGTTTTTCAAAAATGTTACTGTTGAAAATCTTAGTTCTCAAAGATGCGAAGTCGGAAAGGGCATTAAAATTCGTAAATCTTGAAATGAAAGTTGTGCATATTTATCTTTTTGCACAACAACTGCGTTGAAAGGGCTGATGACCCTCTCATTTTCGTACACATTCGCGTATAGACCGCTGTTTCACCGGGGTTTTTAATTAAAGGGTATAGTAGAATAAGTTTTAACCGCAGTGCTACGGGACTTAAATGGACCAGCCTAACAAGACAATAATTTGCTAAAATGCTCATTTTGCGAACACACGTCGGATCATCAAACTCATGAACTTAGATGACAGTTCTCATTGCATAAAAAGAGATTAATTGCGTCTTAAAATCAAACTTATCTATTCAGAACCTTATCCCGGGAAAGACACCTTTCTTCTGTGTGATATCGTAAGTGCACAAAATCTGCATATCTATGGATCATGCAATGTGTCCATTTCGCATTTGATGCTATCGCTAAAATACGTGTTACAACCCCCAAATTTGTCCCCTTCATTGCAGCTTCACCGTCAGTACAGTGTCCCACGTATTTTACGTAGCACAGAAACTGAGCAGCACCGGACACATCAACTGATTCGCAAAATTGAAGAGAGATGAACTGCGAACTGTGTTGTTTAAATCAGGCATTTTTGCCATTTTTTCAGCAGAATCTTGTCCCAGAATTTCGCAAACAACGTCGACCATTATGGGAATAACTGACGTTTCCATGAGAGTATGTGGCTTTACATTTCGGGCAAATACTGCAATAGTACCAGGCAGTTAACAATTTAATACGTTCAGAATAGTCTTCACAATCCATTGTATTTGATCATGTTATTTGTAACGGGCACAGCACTCACAAAATGTCAAATTTCAGGATGCCAAATGTCAAATTTAAAATGTTTACGTTTACTTGTACAATTACCGACACTTATACCATTTGTTCAGTGACACTTATTTAGTTATTTCTCAGAGAGCATAGATAAATTCATCTGTCTTGAATCACTGAAGGAAACTGACAACTTTCCTGCAAAATATAAACGTAAATTGGTTTCAATGTGAAAATAGCTATAATTAACAAAAGACTGAATCCGTTTCGAATCAGGCAGTATCTACACTTGGTAGCAGAATGTGTCGGTGACGAAAGCTTTTTTTCTTTAGAGGAAAGTAGGCGATCCTTAGTTTTCCGATTTGCAAAAAAAAAAAAAACAAAAAAAAAACGAAGTTATACGTATTTAAATTTTGTAATTGAAAAACAAATTCTGATCTTTTTCTTTAAACCTCCATATCTTTTGTCCTAATTGCAATATTTATCGTTTTCTTTTTATTTTGATAGCGTATATTTTCTTCTTTTGAAATCCAGCGAAAAATATAAAAAAGGTGCAAAATTTATAAAATAGCGGCGATTTTTATGAAAATATTAAAAGTCGATTTTCTCAACAACAAAAAAACTCGCACTTTTATTTCGTTCCAAGTTTTTGTTGCATTTGTACTTTCATAAGGAAGACGTTTTCAGTTCCGACAGATACGTAAAAATGTTTAGATAAAAGTGTGCACGTCTACAAAAGTTATATGAAAAGTATCTCTTGCTCGTTTACGATATCTTGCACCGTTTCCGAGAACAATTCAAAAATTATATTTTTAGGAAAAAAATTCTCCTGGCCACAAAAGTTATTCAAAAATTCTGCCGAAAATTCGCATAAAACTCACAAGATGTCTTCCTCATGAATGTAAAAATTCAACAACAAAATTGGTAAAAAATATAAGTGTGGCTTTTTTGAGAAAATTGACTTTTAGAAGCGCTATCAAAATCAAAAAGAAAACGATAAATATCTCAATGAGGACAAAAGTTATAGAGGTTTAAAGAAAAAGATCGGGTTTTTTTGAAAAAAAGTGCACCCAATTCAAATACGCATAACTTCTTCTTCTTTCAAGATGTCTTAGTTTCAAATTGTTTCAAAAAATAGTTTCTTAGATATATATCTGAAAATATATCAGATTTCTCGACAAACTCTGAAGTTATTGAATTCTCTATGACCCTCGTTGTCCATTAATTAATGAAGATATTAATGAATCGAGACGTGGACCATCGTGCGGTCCGTGAAATGCTGTAGATCTATTTAATTTACGTATATGATTGATTTTTGTGTGTTGAAAAATTTATAATTCCACAGATCCTTATGGTTTTTGACTTTATGCTTTTCAAGAAATTTTTGTTCCAAACATAGCTGTGATTTACGGAAACAAAAGCTTTTTTAAGATAAGCAACAAATGCAAAAACTTCGCGCTTTGGCTTGGATAAATATATTTGAATCACAGAACTTAACGTAAAAATAGAATTAATATCACTTTTGGCAGATCAGAAGCCCACTTAGTTTTTCGAAAAATATTAAAAACATTTAACCCGTTGAGCCAGCCTTGAAAACAGATTCTGTCTGGACATTTTAACGAGACTGGTTACGAGGGCAATGTCCCTGTTTTTTGTGAATCGGATTTACTACCTTTTTTATTTATTATATACATATGCAATTCAGTACAGCTTAAAAGGGGCCTCTCGTTAACCCAGATCTGCTTAGAAGGCGCTCCAGGTATTGCAGCCAATTATCATTGTACTGTTTGGCATCGACGGCCGTTTTATTGAAATACTCGAAAAGAGATACGGCTTGGCAAAACGGTTCAGGCTTGGTGCGTTAGTCGAGTTGGACATGCTTTGCCAGAAAAATTTTCGTTTCCTCTTACATACACTCGCCCAAACCGTCATAGGCTTTGCCAGATGAATTTTCAATTCCTCTCAGATGCACTGAGAAAAAAATGTTATTGAATCAAAAGTACGCACTTTTATGCTCGTTTAAAAGTAGATACTATTGATTAAAATGAACATTCAATTAAACAATAATTATTTTTTTTCGATTGAACAGTAATGCTATGAATTCGATGGTATATTCAATTAAATCAATAGTATATACCTTTAAACGAGTACGAAAGTGCTTACTTATGATTCAATATGATTTTTTTATCAGTGCGATATATGGGATAGTTTCCATTTTTAGTGTGCCTTTTCGTTAATATGATTTTCTTTTTTGCAGCTTCTATGGATCCTTCTCGAAGAAGACGAGTGCAATTTGGCTGAACATGTCGATGTTCCCAAAGTATTGGGCGATATATTTGAATCTTTCATTGGAGCCATATATATCGACTCGGGAAAAGATTTATTGAAAGTTTGGCAAATTGTGTATTCTTTAATGCACATAGAATTCGGTAATTTTTTTATAAACAGGAGGGTGGATCGATTTGGAATTATTGATGCCCCGGATTATATAACTGCTTATCTAGAATTTGTCGCTCAAAAACTTTTAGGTTCTCGAACGGTTTCGAGTTTTATTAATTATTATTCTTTAAATAAAGAAAACTTAACTGTCAATTCGATTTTGTGTTATTATATGTTTATGGATTACCAAGTTATAATTTTTAAACTGTAAAACCTTCCAAACATTTGAACTACGCGAAAGTTTTTGAACCAGAAACGCTTCAAGAGCACTACGGGTTTCACATGGTAATCACATGGTAATTTATGATGACGGTGTATAAATAAAAACATTGTTATTATTTTATCATTGTTATTATTATTTATCATAAATTGAAAACTTGCAAATAATTTTTTCCATTGGAACGTATTAAACGATTTGCTGCTACTTTTATCCGGGTATTTGATTATTCAAAGAAAATGAAAATTGCTCCACCCTACTCTATCTATATTTATGTAAGGTCAATCTTTTAAAAATGTGATTTTTTGTAATTAATCGCTTTTAAGTATTAAAGGACTATTCCTAATTTACTAAATTTCTTTTTTTTTAGAACTATTTTGCGCCATCGTGCCAAAGCAACCAGTACGCGTGATCTATGAGACACAAGGTGCTCGGCCTATATTTTTGTAAGCCATAATTTAATTTTAAACCCTATAATTTTTAAGCCTATGGCTTCTATTTTAAACACTAAGCTTTCGAATTTTTTTACAGAAAAGCGAAACAAATAGAAAGCACGGGACAAGTTATGGTTCCTCTAGAGGTAACTATCCATGGTAAACAGAGACTATTCCACGGCTTCGGTGCGAATAAAAAACAGGCAAAGTCCGCAGCAGCGAAGCAGGCCTTGAAATGTTTCCGTTGTAGCAAATAGTAAATCAAGTGTAGACTTTTTAATTAAGCTCTGAATAGTTATATTTTGTCAAAAGCAAAAATGCGATAGTTTTTGAGGAATTAGGAACTCAGTATAACCAGAGATCCTTTTTATTACTGTTTTCTGTTTGATTACTTACGAATAATAGGTTGCATATTGCAAATGTGATTGCGCTTTATATTATTGATTAGTATTAATGTAAAGAAATATACATTACGGAAGTGTGTGTTTCGTGAGCAATGTAAGAATGATAATAAAGGAGTTTTCATTCTGTAAAAAATGGTTAATAATAATATTTGTTATGAAATTCAACCATGTAAATATAATTAACGTTTGTAATGGTATCGTATCAGGATCACTTGTAATTTCTTTCAAAATGTTTGGATAACACTCTTAGCCATCACGTACATATGAATCACTTTTTGTGTTAAACTAAATGGGAGAGGGAAACTAATTTACGGAATGAACAGCAAAATAATGTTAAAATTAAAGTATAAGGTTTATTGCTAATACTATTTACATTGGAAGTTCGCGCCTTGTTCTAGAAGGGTGGGTATTGTGAGTTTAGAGTAATACATACATAAACATACAATACATACATAACAGTATGATATATAGTAATAAACAATTATAATTTTCACTAAGAAATTAAATAAACAGCCGTAGCCAGAAAAAAATTTTGGTGGTTGATATGCAGCAGGATTTGCAGCGGCACACGGGAAAGTATATGAATATTATGTACATGTTTCAAGAATTGGGGGTGGGGGGATTTATCCAGCGTCATCCGTTCCCCCCTGGCTACGGCCTTGATTATTGGAGTTTCAACCAAATTTACGTCAACAAATTTTGAAGCGGGTACGCTTGCCCAATATATACTTCTTATTTATTTTAATACTGTAAACCTATCACAGCACATAAATATTCAAATTTTGATGTTTGAATTTTTTCTGCCAAATAGACGCGTATAAGATTTCAATAATATATATTTGTTTATAGGAAAAATTTGATCTTTATATTAGAAAGCAGATTAAGAAGTGGAAAAAGTTTACAATCGAAAGAATAACAAATATATGCACTTGTTATAACCCATTATTTATTGGTTATTTTTATAGCTGATAATTTTTCTATTTTCTACGTTATTCTGGACTCCGAATGAGTCCATGAATTGCTTGAAGGGCGCCAGATAGTTTTCCTAAGCTAAAACTAACAAAAGGCGAAATGACATTTCTTCTCTTCAAACTGTCAAGATAGTTTATTTTGACTACTCGCTAGTTTGCCCGATAGCTCCAGTAGAGTGGGCTGGTAAGGACTAACGCAAAGGGTTGAAAGAATCAATCTCACACATTGTAAAGTAAATTCAAATATAATTAATGCTAGGTATAAAGTCAACAATTGAACATAAGAGTTTCACCACAAGTGGGCCTTCGCCCCACTCAAACGAAAATTAGATTCTGAAAATGCCGACATTTAACACCGGCTAAACCGTGCGGCCATTTTTACACCGACAAAACTTTATTTATGAAGAGGGGTCCGAGTGAACACTCGACCCTTTAGTAATTTATGATCCGAGGTCAGCAACCAAACAATTTCAACGGCGTGTATCTACCAGTTCGGCACACGACGTTGAAACGAAAGAGTTTATTATACTAGATGCGAGAGATTAAAAAGGCACCTACCTGGCAGAAGCTGTCCTCCTCTTGACCTTCCTCTCATTTCGTCCTCTTTTCAAGATAATCTTATTCCGTTGTTTTCTTTTAATAGGCTTTTTCGTCGCCACGAGGTGCTCACTCGGAGCTTGGAATTACGAATGACATTTCTTAGAGTGGCGTCTCCGTTCTCTCCTTTCAAGAGTCGGAGCGCGACCCGCGTTTAGCTGTGTCCGCGCACGTTAGCTGCCGCGCAGGCCTTCGTCGCCTGCCGCTAGACGTTGGTCCAGGGGTGGGGCTGACTTGGGTCAGCACGTAGATTATTCATGGCCGCTTGCTCCTGGTTTTCCGAGCGCTCTTGAACGTACGGGAATCCCATCCGCCACGCATGCGCCAAGAAAATCTCCTCTTCCTAGTGCCTAGTAACAGCAGACATCCACTGCTGTCAACCTCACAGGATCTGACCGTTGTTGTTATTATTGTGTAGGAAGTGGTTGATCCACCCTTCCACCCAAGTTGAATATGGAATACAAAACAAAATACGAGGGAATTAGCATCAATACAGAATATTATTTTATTGGAACCCCGTGGTCTGACAATTCGCGGTTCCGGTCGGATGACCCAACCTTCCCAGTTTTGACAGGTGATGGATTATTTATTATTATCCTTTAACTGGCTTACTTTAATACAAAAGTCAAGGTGAGTTTTATGAAAATTTACTAATAGTAGTAGAGTTTTTATCATGACGTTAACAATCTTTAATATTTAATTTGATAGATGAAATTACTACAAAGACTAACATTATTTTGAATACTAGCCGTAGAAATCTTCTTTTCTCGGCTAGTATAGTACTGTTTACAGACAGCCCGAGGATTTGATTCGTGATTCCAACCTCATATCCCCAGTAAATGATTTTCAAAGCTGAATTTGATAGTTTTTAAATATTTTTGTGCGGGGTACAAATTACCCCGTCACAACTCCCCCCTCACAAGATTCGGCCCACTGGGGCGAATACCAGGCAGGTGCCCCACTCTCTCTCTCTCTCTGTCTAGTTTGGTTTGCCGAAACAACAAAAAAATGATTGAAATTGGTTAATTGCCAGACCTCGGGTTCCATACACCATCATACACAGGTGTATCAAAGTAGGAAAACGATACGACTAAAAAAAAGTTTTTATGGTAATAATGAAGAAACGATTGTTCTCAAAGGTCACTTGAATTTAGTGGGTCCGAACTATTGTGGCCTGGTATGGTATTTCACCTTCTAGCTTTCATCTGAATTAATTTGATTAACAATTGCTCAACTTAATTAATCCTACTAGGAATTACAGTAATAGACCGAGATTCTCCCGATGAGCCCCGAAATTGCTTATCCTACTTCGCTTATAAGTATACTTATTTAAATTACCTGAGTATAAGAACTAAAAGAAAACTAGCCTAATTCTTAATCATGCAAATGAATAATGCAGAGGATTTTTGTTTTAATGATACTTTTTATTCGTGGGGCTTTGCCCCAAACACCGGGCTTATAACTTGGAGCCTTATCGCCGCCCCCCTACTCCTCCTCGTCCTTCCTCTGCGGTTCCTTCCAACGAGGACCCTGGTTCCAGCGGTGCGCGTGGCTGCCACACTTCCCGCACCTATTCTTCTCTGTCTTAGTGGCGCCCCACATGGTCGGTTTGCGGTGACGCTTGCGGAACATCGGGTCGGACTTCATCCGCTCTCGAACCCGCTCATCCATAGTCGGCTCTCGTCCGACTGACTCGGGTTGCTGGGCGACCCCCACCTCTTTCGATGTCAGGGTAACCACTTCTGGTCCCAGTAGGCCCACTCGTCCCGCGTTAAGCTCGGCCTGGACCAGGGCCGCGAAGTCCACTGCCCCTTCCTGGAGTGGGCTATCCCATTCCAGGTCCGAGATCGACCAAGCCGGCTTGAGTTGTGGCTGATCGGACTTTGAGGCGATGACGCCTCCCACCGCTCCTGCCTTTTCTGGCGACGTTGGCTCCAGCGGCCTCGTTGGTGCCGTTGGGGCAGAGACGGTGTCGTCTCCCGCCGCTCTCGCTCTCCTTAGCCGGATGGCTAGCTCCTCATGGGTAACGGCTGGAACAAATTCAAGAAGGGCGCCAAATAAGAACTGATCTAACCCATCCTTGAATTGTTGTTTCCCCTAACGCATTATCAGTTAAAGTTGCCCCTCTACCGGTTTTAGACAGCCAAACCCCTATTTCGAATAGGAGCGAGTACGGAGCCTAACGCGATTTCCCATGCTCGAGTCTGAGTCCGAGTGATGATCAGTATGTCCCCGTCCCCAGTCGAAATGTATCTCCGCGTTCTCTCGGGCCCCCTCTCCCTGCTCATGACGCTCCTCTTCAGCGTCCGAATCGCTGATTTCAAATAACAACCTATCTAGTTCCGCCAACTTCTCCAGGCCACTCGGTTCGTCTTCCGGGTCCTCAACGTACTTCTTAAGTTGGGAGGCATGATACCTTCCAGCTAGCCGCCCTTCTGTCGAAGCTACCTTATAGATATTTGGTGAAATTATTTCCACTACGACAAATGGGCCACTGAACTTCGGGGCCAGCTTTGCCGCTACGTGCCCACTTCTACTGGAGTCTGACAAAAGCCTGATCTTGGAACTTGCTCATAAGTTCTCTCAGATGCTCTAAGCGCGCCATCAGATTTGTCCAGACTTGAAGGTCAGGTGGCGGCAACTCGGCCTCCCCTCCCTTAAACTGCGAATAGATTTTCGCGGACGGGGCTCTCGACCGAAATTAAGAAACGCTGGGGTCACCCGGTTGGTGCTATGAAGGGCCGTGTTGTAGGCAAATCGAAATTCATTCAGATGTAGGTCCCAGTTTCTATGATCTTGGTCAATGAATGATCTGATCATAGTTTTGAGAACTCTATTGGTTCTCTCCACAGGATTAGCCTGAGGATGATAAAGTGGTGTGAACGAGCGGTGGATACCGAACTCCACAGCAAGGTCGTTCACCGCGTTATTATTAAATTCGGTGCCACTGTCTGAGTGGAGCACCTTAGGTGTTCCCCACCTAGTTATAATTAGTTCGAGGAAAGCTTTATGAATGCTTTCCGCATTGGTCTTTTTTAAGGGTGCCAACTCAATCCATTTCGAGAATAAGTCCTGGAATACTAGTAGGTATTCATATCCCTGCTTACTCCGAGGGAAAGGACCCATGACGTCGGTTGCCACGACTGTCCATGGCTCCTGGACTATTCGCTGGGTCATAAACCCACGCGATTGAGCTTGCTCAGGTTTATTGAGCTGGCATGTTTCGCAATTTCTAACGAAAGATGTGATGTCCTTGAACATGCCAGGCCAATAATAACGAATTGCGGCACGATGGTAGGTCTTCTCCCTACCTAAATGGCCGGCTTCAGGTGCGCAATTCACTTCATGCACCAGGTCTGACTGGAGGTTCTTAGGAACCACCAGTTTCCAAGCGTCATAGTCGTCCATGATGTCCTCCAACAACGGATTGTTCCGGTACTTAAGAAGCTCTCCATTGACCACTTTCCAACCATGGTACTTCCTGGGTGAGCTCAAAACACAGCCTCACGCCGCCTGGCATACCACTCGTCCTCGACAGGCATCATGGCCGCAACATGGTCGATTCTCCATCCTCGAACATGCGGGAAAGTGCATCCGGCATTTGGTGCATCGATCCTTTCCGATGAAAAATTTCGAAACTATATTCTAGGAGATCCAACGCCCAGCGCGCCAACCTACCTGTCGCGCTTTTGAGGTTGTATAGCCATCGGAGGCTACTGTGGTCAGTCATTACTGAAAAGTGGTACCCTTCGAGATAGTACCGGAACTTTCTGATGGCCCATACTACGGCCAAACACTCTTTCTCGGTAGTCGAGTAGTTCCGCTCCGCTTTTGACATCACGCGACTAACGTATGTGATTACACGCTCATGCTTATCTTGAATTTGGGTGATTACCACCCCCAAACCAAAATCACTTGCGTCCGTTTGGACGCAGAATGGTAGATTGAAGTCGGGGTACGCCAATACAGGCGATGACACCAAGGCCGTTTTTAGAGTTTGGAATGCCTCTTCCTGCTCATCTCCCCAGGAGAAATTGTAATTTTTCCAGGTAAGACGAGTGAGTGGCTCACAGATTCTAGCGTAATCCTTGATGAATCGCCTATACCATGATGTAGCCCCTATGAAACGTCTGACTTGTCTAACATTTCTGGGTCGAGGATATTCAAGTATGGGGCGGACCTTATCATCTTCTACCAGCAACCCATTTTTGTTCAGCTTGAATCCCAGAAACTTTACTTCCGTTTGACAGAATTTTCACTTGTCTGGACTGAGCGTCAGCCCGGCTTTATTTAAGCGGCTAATGGTCCGCTCCAACCAGTACAAGTGCTCGTCAAAGGTTTCAGCGACGACGATCACGTCGTCGAGATATGCAAATACGTGTGGTCTCATTTCCGTGGTGATGACCTTGTCCATCAACCGTTGAAAGGTTGCTGGGGCCCCGGTGGGACCAAACGGCATACGTTTGAATTGGTACAACCCTTTTCCTGGGATAGCAAAAGATGTTATGGGCTTACTATCTTCACTTAGAGGGATCTGGTGGTAAGCCTTGTTCAGATCTAGGGTTGAGATGTAACGAGCGGAGTTTAAGCGGTCCAAGATTTCCGCCATAAACGGAATCGGATACGCATCTTTCTTCGATACCTCATTAACCCGTCGAAAATCAATACAGAGACGGTAATTACCGTCCGGCTTACGGGCCATTACCACCGGGCTGCACCACTCACTATTTGAAGGCTCAATCAAATCCTGCTGAATTAATATATTCGCTTCTGCGATTAATGCGTCACACACTTTAGGTGACATGCGATGATTCCTCTGCCGAATAGGAGGATTCCCGTGCGTGTCGATCACGTGCTCGACAAATTTCGCAGCGGGTAACTTATCGGGTTTCGGTTTTATTATACCCTTCAAGAACTGGTCTAACCTCACTTTCTCCGCTTCATCCAGCAGTGCAATGCCTTTGCAAGTGTCGATCTCATTCTCGCCCGCGGGACCAAACGCAAATTTGATGATTGGCTCGTCAGCCAGCCACAACTGCTTGTCACGCAAATCCAGAACGAAACCGAACTTTTCAGCAAAATCCATGCCGAGTACGCAAGTATCAGTTAGGCCAGGTATGATCTTAAAATTAATTGAATGGATGGTTCCTGAAAAGGTGGCCGGCAGACACGCTTCACCAATGACAGACTCAATAGTGCCATTAGCCATCATAGCAGCGCCTGCCTTCGAGTAATCAATTTTATAACCACCGGAACCGAGTATCTTGAAACCCACTGACCCTAAATAAGTTCTAGATGAACCCGTGTCTACCAATGAATGGAGCGATTTTGAAAGACGAGTGGGAACATGAGTTCCCGAATTCAATTGAGCGACTGAGGGTGGGGAGGTCTCCCTCCACGCTTCAATAGTTGAAGCTAAGTGATTGAAAGTCAAATCAGGCTGAGTTTCAGAAGACAATTTCTGAGTCAATTCAGGTTTAATTTCAGAAGATGAGTTCTGAGTCAATTTAGGTTTAGTTTCAGAAGATGATTTCTGAGTCAATTTAGGCTTAGGTTCAGAAGATGATTTCTGAGTCAATTTAGGTTTAGTTCCAGAAGATGATTTCTAAATCAATTTAGGTTTATAGTTGAATTTGAAGGGGTTGAGTCAGGTAAATCACTAGTAGCAGAAATAAGGCTGATAATTTTTCTATTTTCTACGTTATTCTGGACTCCGAATGAGTCCATGAATTGCCTGAAGGGCGCCAGATAGTTTTCCTAAGCTAAAACTAACAAAAGGCGAAATGACATTTATTCTCTTCAAACTGTCAGGATAGTTTATTTTGACTACTCGCTAGTTTGCCCGATAGCTCCAGTAGAGTGGGCTGGTAAGGACTAACGCAAAGGGTTGAAAGAATCAATTAATGAATACACGCGAGCAATAAAAGTGAACTACTCTTTATTTAAGATCGTAACAGAACATTAACTTGTCGTGCACGTAGCAACGAGCGAACTAACTTGACAAAGGAGCGATCAGCCTACAGCACGACGCACACACAGATCAGGGCTGTAGCAGCACTAGGCTCCCCAGAATTAGGGGCGTACAATTAAAAATAACAGATTGGGAGCACGTAAATTATACTTAATACTCCCACTCATTTCGTGCATGTAATACTAAACAAAAATTCAAATCGGAATATCAGAGAATTCACTTTAAGTTGTGCAATTCAAATAAAGAACGAATCTCAAGGTTTACAAACACAGAATAAAAACTGAAAAACTCCAATATCTTAGTTATTTAGAAATCGCGCGCATACCAAGCAAGGTGCGAATCTTTTGATACACAGGTTTTGGTAGCGCTTTGGTGAAAATGTCACCTTGTTGCTCCGAGGTTGAAACGTACTTCACGTCAAGCACACCACTCTCAAATTTCTCTCTCACAAAGTGATACGCTACGTCGATATGTTTTGTACGTTTATGAAACACAGGGTTTTTAATTAACTTTATAGCACTTTGGTTGTCCATAAACAACGTAGTGGCACTTATTAAATTTTCACCGACTTCAGACAACAATTGCCTTAACCACACCACTTCTTTCGATGCACTTGATGCTGCCACCTACTCAGCCTCTGTCGTGGAGAGAGAGACTGATTTTTGTCGCTGACAATTCCAGGTAACTGGACCACTGCACATTTTGAAGACATATCCAGTTGTAGACTTTCT
>CAKNWT010305584.1:1109-14047 GCA_932066315.1 Andricus coriarius | reverse complement strand
CTTCTTTTCAAGTTTCCAATTATTTTTGAATCTTTTCAAAAATTAAAAAATATCTTTAAAGCTTATATGAATCTTTTATAAATTATAGAAATTCAGGAAATAATTTGAAATTTGTTTAAATCTTTTACACTTTTCTAATAAAATGTATGTTTCAAAACAATTTTTTTTTCAATTTCTTGAAATGTTTCAACATTGTTAAAGAGCTTTTAAATTTTGTTTTAGAACCTCCAAAAATCTACATTTTGTTAAAATTTTGTGAAATATTCTCAAGATTTAATTTATTTCTGGATTTTTTTTGAAACTTTTTAATATCTTGTAACATGATTCGAATTTTTCCCAAATTATTTTTAACAATCCTACAATATTAAAAAACATCTTTGAAAGCTTCCAGATTCCTGTCGGACAATTTTTTAAATCTTTTCGAATGTTTTGAAATCTTTTTAAATATTCTCTTAAAACTTGAGACATTTTTTTTAGAAACGTTTTAAAAATCTAGATTTAAAAAATTATTTGACATCTTTTGAAGTTTTAAATTATTTTTGTATCTTCTCAAAACTTCTAAATATCTTTTAAACTTAACCGAATTTTTTCATCTTGGAAAATTGAAAATTTTTGCTTTGAAATTTTAGAAGTTTTAGGAAATAATTTCAAATCTTTTTCAATTTTCTATTAATATTCACTTTTCAAAACAAAAAATCATTCGAATTTTTTCCAGGAATCTTAAGAATTTTTTTTTAATTTCTTGAAAAGTTTCAATAGTGTAAAAAAGTTTCTAAATTTCGTTTCAAAATCTTAAAAAATCTACATCTTGTTGAACAATTGTTTAAAAATTCTCAAGATTTAAATTAATTCTAGAATTTTTCAAAAACTTTTGAATATCCTTTAACACGATTCAAAATTTTCCTACATGATTCATAAACTTCTTGAAAAACTAAAAAAATTGCATTCAAATCTTTCAGATTCCTTTCCGACAATTTTTTAAATCTCTGTAAATGTTTTGAAATCTTCTTAAATATTCTTTCAAAAACTGGTTATTCAAAATCAAAAATCGTTAAAAATTTTTCGACGAATTTTATGATTTTTTTTGTATTCTTTAGAAACCTTTCAAAAATCTAGATTAAAAGAATTATTTGACATCTTTTCAAGTTTTAAACTATTTTTGTATCTTTTCAAAACTTCAAAATATCCTTTAAAATTACTCGAATTTTTTATAAATTTCTTAACCCTTGCTGAATTGAAAAATTTTGTTTTAAAATTTTAGAAATTTTTGGACATAATTTGAAATCTTTTGAAATCTCTTCTAATTTTCTATTAAAATTTACTTTAAAAAAATCATTTGAAGTTTTCCCAGCAATCTTATGAAATCTTCAAAAATCTACATTTTCCTTTATAGTAATTTATAATAACAAATATATTAAACAAATGTCCCAATTAAACGGGTTTTCCTGGAAAAAAGTTTTAAAATATTTTTCTGCTAATTAAATTACAGATTCTCATTTATAATAACAAATAGTATAAACAAATGCTCCTATTAAACAGATTTTCCTGAAAAAAAATTATTCGTTCAAGTAAGTTGGAAGCACACTGATACTGATATTCAATCGATATGTTAGGCTAATAATGAAATATACGATTGTTATAAACAAATAATTTAACAAATACAAAACTGTGACAGTTGAATATTTTTCTAATAATTTGTTTATAAAAATCATTATTCAATCAGAAGAAATAAATCTTGATAGAATGTTAATATTAGCTTACTTTCAAGAACAGTTAATTGAAAAATTCACTTTTTCTAGAAAAAGTCGTTGAATTAGGACATTTCGTTTTCTATAGATTTCAATATATTTTGAGAGATTTCGATACACAGTTTATTATTTCTTTCAAAGATACAAAGTTTTTCAGCTTTTAATTATTTTTTTTCACCTTAAAGCGCACTTCTTTAACTTTTTTCGGCCCAAGGAACAAATGGCGATTTTCCGCCCGCCGCGCATGAACGAAAAACCTTATTTTCTAATGCATTTGTGCATAAAACAATTTTTTCATCTTTTGCAGAGTATTGATAAATCTTGGGTCAAATTGATGTATCATGCACGTGATAAGTTGAATGCAGTAGAAACCTGTACTGGAGACGAAACGATGGGTCAAATGTTGCCATTTTTATTAGAGCAGTTAGAATCCTGTCAAAAATCACTCAGCGGGTAAGAAACTTAGAAAATTAGATTAAAACTAATTTCAAAAATTTATTTATCAAAAATTTTCAAAATAACGATTCTGTATGTGTTTAAAAAACAGATATTTGGAAACGAAAATATTCACGTTTCTAATATATTTTGTTATACAAAATCCGAGTTTACTGGAAATTCTAGGATTGATTCAATAATTTTTTTGAATATTGGTCTTTCTTCGATGAATTCAATTGTATTTTACGTAAAATTAAAATCCTTTTTGTTGAAAATATCAACTATTACATTTTTTTGAAAATTAACCTCTTTTGGTTGAAAATTAAACTCCTGGGTTAAAAGTTGAACTACTTTGTTAAACAATCATTTTTTTGTTAAAGATTGATCAATTTGGTTGAAAATTCATCTTTTTGATTGAAAATGTAAATATTTTTTTAAGATTAATTTTTTTCTAGAAAATTAATATTCTTGTTAGGAAATAAATCTATTTGGTTGAAGATTCAATTATTTGGTTTAAAATTAACATTTTTGTTTTGAATTCATATTTTCAGGTTAAAAAATTTAACTATTTAATAGAAAATTCGATACTTTTGGTAAAAACTTCATCAATTACCTTTTTTTATTAAAAATTAACTTTTTGATTAAAGATTTATCATTTTAGTTGAAAATTCACATTTTTGGTTGAAAATGTAACTATTTCGTTCAAGATTAGTCCCTTTGGGTAGAGAAATAAACTTTTTGGTAGAAAATTCATCTACTTGGTTTAATAATCAACCATTTGATTTAAAATTAACTTTTTAGGTTGGGAATGCATTTTTTCAAAAATTTCAATATTCAATTTTAAGTTGAATATTTATCTTTCTTGGATGAATTCGACTGTTTTTTTATTTAAAATTAAAATATTTTTTGATTAAAATATCAACTATTACATTTTTCGTAAAGAATTAAGAATTCAATTTTTATTTTTAATAATTAATCAAATATTTTAATTTTTAATCCAAGTTTTTTTCTCTGGTTGAAAAATGTTGTAGAAGAATCGCCTTTTTTGGTAGAAAATTTTTCTCTTTTATTAAAAATACAACTGATTGGTACAAAATTAACATTTTTGTTAATAATTCTAAACTTTTGGCAAAAACTTCATCTTTTTTTGATGAATTCAACTATTTTGTTGAAAATTCATCTCTTCTGAATGACTTCAAGTGTTCTTGATTTTAAATAAAAATCTCATTTTTTGAAATATTAATTTGGCATTATATTTATCGTTAAAAATTTATTTTTTTGTTTGAAAATTCAACTATTTCAAAAAAGTTTAACTAATTTGTCGAAAATTCGTTATGGTTAAAAATGTATCACTTGTAGATTAAAATTCCACAGTTTGGTTAAAAATTCGTCCTTTTTGGTAGAAATTAATTCTCATGGGTTAAAAATTCATCTGTCTGGTTGTATATTGAATTGTTTTGTTGAACATTAATTTTAGTTAGTAGAAAATTAATTTTTTTACATAAAATTTAAATATTCTATTTTAAGTTGAAAATTGATTCTTTTTAGTTAAAAATTCAATTATGTTGTTGAAAATTTATCTTTCTTGAATAAATTCAACTGTTTTTGATTTTATATTACATTAATTTTGATTAAAATATCAACTATCACAGTTTTTTGGAGAATTTTTGTTCTTGCAAATTCAGCTTTGTTGAAATTAGTTTTTTTTTGTGAAAAATTAATTTTTTTATCTCAAAATGTAACTTTTCCATTTTTTGTTAAAAATTTATCTTTCTTACTAGTTGAAAATTAATCTTTGTTGCATGAATTCAACTATTTTTCTTTAAAAATTAAAATGTATTTTTCATTAAAATATATACTATCACATGTTTTGTTGAGAATTAATCTTCTTTAATTGAAAATTCAACTGTTTGGTTTAAAGTTGAACTACTTTGTCAAAAATTCATTTTTTTTATTGAAGGTTCATTATTTTGTTGAAAATTAAGTTTTTTGTTGAAAATTCAAGTTTTTAGATAAAAAATTAAACAATTATGTAAAAAATTCAACTTTTTTGGTAACAACTTCATTTTTTTTCGGTTAAAAATACAGTTGATAAGAAAGTAATCTTTTTTTGGATGAGTTTTTACATTTCTTGTTGAAAATTCCTCTCCTTTGGTTGAAAATTGGTCTTTTTTCAGAAATTCAATCTTCTTGGTTGAAAATTCATCTGTTTCGTTAAAAGTTTAACTATTCTGTTAGAAATTAATTTTATTTAGTTGAAAATTAATTTCTTTACCTAAAATATAAATATTATATTTTCAGATAAAAAGGTGTCCTTTTTAGTTGAAAATTGAAAGATTTTTTGAAAATGTATTTGTCTTGGATGAATTCAACTGTTTTTGATTTAAAATTGAAATCTACTCTGATTAAAATATCAACTATCACATTTTTTGTTGAGAATTAATCTCTTTTGGTGAAAAATTTAACTGTTTGGTTAAAAGTTTAATAAATTTTTAAAAAATTTATTTTTTTGGTTGAGGATTTATCATTTCAGTTAAAAATTCATTCATTTGATCAAAAGTTAACTTTTTGGTTTGCAAATTCAAATGTATCTTCGGGTTTTCAAAATCAAACTATTTTGTAGAAAATTCATATTTTTTGTTACAAATTTTAGATCTGTTGGTTAAAAATGAATCTGTTTAAAAATTAATCTTTTTTCTTTAAGAATTAATCTTTTTCGTTGTAAACTCAACTATTGGTTGAAAATTAACTTTTTTTAAATTAAGATTTCACATATAATTTATTAAGTTTATTTGTTAAGAATTTGTACAATAAGAATTTTTTATGTGTTTTAAAAAAACAGATATTTGGAAACGAAAAGAGTTACTTTCCCAAGATTTTGTTTTATATCCGATCCGAGTTTATTGGAAATTCTAGGACAGGCAGCTGATTCTCATACGATTACAAAATATCTTGACGGCTTCTTCGATAACATTGGTAAAGTAAGAAAACGAAAATAATTTGCCTAAGGAATTATTTAATTTAAACTCAAAAATAAATAATTTTTTTCATTTCACAGTTAGATTTTCACGAGAAAGAATACGACAGGATCGTAAACATGTATTCACGTGAGGGCGAGCAAATTGCACTTGAAAAAGACGTTATTTGCATCGGAGGCGTTGAAAATTGGCTGAACACTTTGCTGCAAGTGCACCAATTTTCTGTTGGATCTGTGATTTCACAAGGCCTACAAACCCTTGCATCCCCTGACACTGATCTTTTGTCACTCATAGACAACTCTGTTTTACAGGTGAAAAATTAATAACATTTCTATCTATTTTTTTGCAAGGAGAATTTTTTTTGGTACAGCTTTTCCGCCAATATTATTTTGACGCCTCCATGTAGTATGTATGCATCCATGTATCATATAGCATTTTACCTTTGCTATTTCTCATTCGGACAAACTGTGTACTTTTACTTGCCTTCATATATTTATAAAACAGTTTTTTGCTTCCTTCAAAGTCGTTTTGCATTTTCTTCTCTTCATCTTTTCTTCCCTGGACGAGTTGTTCAACTTTCCTCCTTTTGCGCCTATAATCATTTTCAATTCTATTTCTTTCCTCATCGATAATGCCTGTGACTTCCAACCTTCTTTTATGTTCTTTTTTTTCTGGTCTGGCTGCCTGAATTTCATCATTCCACCATGTACCACCAGATATTCTTCCTACAACCGCAGTACCACACACTTCAGTCGCACTCCTAACAATGGCATCCTCGACCACAGCTGATGCGTCCTCTATATTTGTATTGTCTATTAGCGTCTTCCAAGTTGTTTAGTCCTAGTTTAATGATTCACCATAAACTGGAGCGTAGCACGCTATGATAAATAATATTCTTATTTCTATTTTCATTCTAGCCCACAACAATCTGAGAGATACAAATTCATGATCTTTGAGATGCTCTCTTGCTCTTTTATTCATAATCAAACTGACCCCTTGACTACCATGTGATTCACTACCTACTCTCGACCATACTTCAAGTCCACCTTTTATTACTCCCTTTTCCATGTTTCTAGTGTCGCATCCCTTTTACTTTGTTTTGGGTATACATCAAATATCTAGCTTTCTTACGTGCATAGTTTCTCGTAATTCTCTTACCTTATAATCATTCTCTCCTCTAGCATTCTTCAGCTTTGGTTATAATTAAGGTACTACGAATGTAAACAGTTAGGGCCGTGTAAACCATTCCTGCTGGATTTTCCTGCGTATAAAAAAATATTTTGTAAATTTTTCGCGTTTCTTTGTTATAATGCGGAGACAAGGGTAAACTAAATATATAACGCAAATGAGGAAGAAATGTTGCTGTCACACGTGAAAATAAATTTTTAATATCTATACACCCTTTACAATTATTATTTGTTGTTAACAGTTTGAAACGAAAACAGAGTAAAAAAAAATAATTTTAAATGAGTGCGCCAACGGTATTCAATCCGGTTTGCGACGCGCCGCATGCGTAGTAAGAAAAGAGACCACAATTGGGAGCACTGCAGTCTATCTGTCGCTATGCAAACGTGTGTGCTTCCCGCTTGAGAGTGAACTGACGCAGCGTCATGACGCAGTTACCGAAACCGCGGAGCGGCGTCAATTCTCGAAAGGCGCACATTAAGATAATTGAAATTAAGGTTCGACTGTAATTAAATTTGTCAACAATTTTTATTTCAGGTTGGGCTTCTATCTTTGCAAGTTTCATGGACACGTGATTCTGAGATTGCTTTAGTGACTTCCAAACGTGATAAGCATATCATGAAAAAAACCAATCAATGGTTCATGGATTTATTAAATGGCCTAATTGAAGTCACTGTTAAAGATTTGACAAAATACGCAAGAGCTAAGTATGAAGCTCTTATAACAATTCACGTTCATCAAAGGTAAATAAATTTTTTGGTTGGTATTTGTTGTTTTTCGAAATAAAACATTTTTTAACGTCTATTTACCAACATTTCATTTAAATTCAGGGATATTTTCGACGAACTTTTTCGTCTGAGAATCAGAAATATACAAGACTTCGAATGGCTGAAACAAGCCAGATTTTATTATGACGCAGAATCTGAAGAAGTTCCTATCGGAATCACAGACGTTAAATTTATTTACCAAAATGAGTTTTTGGGATGCACTGATCGTCTTGCGATTACACCTTTGACAGATAGGTGTTACATAACACTTGCTCAGGCAATAGGTTAACTTAAATCTTTATATAATTTATTGCCTTCATTTTTTTTAAATATTTTAAAATATTTTCATTTTTTAATTATTCATAAAAAACGTAGAATATATTAATTTACACTCTCCGTAGAGGTGAACAAAAATGTTCGGTACCCGTAACACAAAAATTACGGGTAACGACGATAAGATTTTTAGGATAAGTTTAAATGATTTAGGTTTTATTTAAAAATATTAATTTTAAGTTTTGAAGATTGCAAAATATATCGAAAAAGAATCTGGAAAACTTGAAGACCATTTTTTTAAATTTTGCAGGATTCAAATGTTTTTTTTTAAGTAAACTCAATTATTTCAAAAGATATTTACAAGCTTTGAAAAGATCTAAAAATAATTTTAACCTTGAGAAGATTACATTTTTTTTATATTTCTTATAAAAAATGTATAAGTTTTTAAAAGAATTTTGAAAGGTTTTAAGAGAATAAAACAATTCTTAAGGCTCCTGGGAAAATATCAAATAATTTCTTATTTTGAAAAATTTGAATAATTTTAAAAGACAATTAGAAATTTTGAAAAACTACTAAACATATCGGGCAAAATTTTAAATGACTTTTTATTCGAAAAAAAATAATTTGAAGAGAATATTAAAAAGATTTTAAAACATTTCCAAAGATTTAGAAAATTTTCTCAAAATAATTTGGAACATTTTAGGGCAATTTTTTAAATTTTGCAGCATTTAAAAAAAGATAGGAAAAATTCTAATAATTTTAAAAGATATTTCGAAGACTTAGAAATATTGAAAAGATTAAAAAAGAATTCAAGATTTCAAAAAATATTTTTAAAAACTGTAAAACCACATGTACATTTTTGAAAATTGCGAAAAAAATTGTTAGATCTGTAAGAATTTTCAAAGTATTCAAGAAAATAAAAAACTTTTCTTCAGATTCTTGGGAAAATATTAAATGACTATTTTGAAATCTTAATTTTTAAAGAATTAAAAAAATTGTCTAAAATTTTAGAAGTAATTCGAGTCAGTTTGAAAGATGTTTTTTTGGTATACAATTTATATTCTTCGTTAAAAAGTAATCTTTTTGTTTCAAAATGACAATCTGTTTCGGTTGAGGATTCAATTACTTTTTTGAAAATTCGTCTTTTTGGAAAAATTTAACTGTTTTAATTCAAAATAAAAATTATTTTTGATTAAGATATTAACTTTTACATTTTTTGTGGAGAATACATCGTTTTTGTTTCAACACTCAACACTTTAGTTCAAGATTCATTCATCTAATTAAAAATGTAACTATTATGTTGAAAATTCCTCTTTTTGGGCAGGAAATTCGCCTTTTTCGTCGAAAGTTCATTTTTTTATTTGAAAATTGAACTGTGTCGGTTAATTAATCTATTATTTCGAAAATTCACCTTCAGGATGAATTAAGCTGTTTTTGATTTTTTACAAAAATATTTTTTTATTGAAATATCAACTATAAATATTCCATTTCTCGTTGCGAATTCATTTTTTTTTTAAATTGGACTACTCAGTTGAAAGTCGAACTTCTTTCTTAAAAAATAATTTATTTTGTTGATGACTCATCATTTTAGTTAAAAAAAATATGCCCGCTGCGCGGGCACATTCTCATTGCGCGCTGCGCGCGCGGCTCGCTTCGCTCGCAAGTTTGAGCGCGCCTAGGGCGCGCGACTGTTGTTTCTCGCGCTTCGCGCTCGAGAATGTATTCATCTCGCGCTTCGCGCTCGATAATAATGTATTTACCTCGCGCTACGCGCTCGGTCTTTATATTTTCCACGCATTTGTGCACAGACCTTTTAAAATTAAACGTCAAAGCTTTAACAGCTGTAATTTTATGATTGTGAATTCTCTTTTGTTAAAGCTCCTTCGGCTTTAACGAACAGATTCTTATCACGCATCTCGTGCTTCGCACACTATGTTGTCAAAAATCTGGTACTGGCACTGCTTATTCAGATATTGCAAAATAATGTACAATTTTTATTTTTCATCATGACATTAAAATTTTCTCCTTACATTGCAATAATTTGTATTCTCAGCTGCCCTGAAATGCGCCCAGTTTGAGCGCGCAAATCAAAAACTGTGATTCAAACCCCTCATAAACTACAATCATAAAATGAAATTAAACATTTTGTTTTCAATTTGACTTTATAGAGGGTTCTCAAAGCACCTACGGCCTTGACGATTACATTCTCATTGCGATATTCGCGCTTCGTGCTCAACAACTAGATTATACAGATGATTGCTTTTGAAAAAATATGTTATCGAGCGCGAAGCGCGAGAACCAACAGTCGTGCGCCCTAGGCGCGCTTAAACTTGCGAGCGAAGCGAGCCGCGCACATAGCGCGCCATGAGAATGTGCCCTCGCAAAGGGCAGATTTTTTTGATTTTTAATGTTTTTTTACGATTATAACAAAAACTAAGCGTCTTATCGAAAAATGGTTAATAAACAATTTTGAGCTGTTTTTTGGATGAGTAACTTCAATCTATTCATTTTTTTCTCATAGCTTGTGTCGTTTGTTCAAACATTTAATTTTTTGATTTTTAATTATTGTTGGAGTTTTTGATTTTTTATTATTTTTAGTGCGACCAAAATTTGAATTTTTTATTTTTCGAAAAAATTCAAAAAGTTCTTATGATAATCTTGTACGGCTCTCAAAAAGAAACATTTTCCTCCTCTTGACTTTTTTCATATCGTGAGTTGTTCGGCTTCAAATGTTAATTTTCGTTTGTTTTTTTGGATTTTGAAAATGCTATAACTCTGATAATTTTGATTTTATCGAAAAATGTAATTGGGATAAATGGTTTGTCTTTGTGCATACTACTAACAACCGTACATACAATTTTCAAATCTTGAAAAAAAGTGGTCTCAAAAATTTTCAAAATGTGCTCACTTTTTGAATTTTGATCCAAAATATCTGGTTTACGAACTTGACCTTCATTTTGGGACCCTTAAAAAGTTTATCAAAGGCTGACTCGATTCGACAAATCCTTCAAAAGTTAGCGAGTCCACAAAATTCAGGTAACCATACATACAGACAGACAGACATACAGACAGACATACAGACAGACATACAGACAGACAGACAGACACCGACAAAATTTTATGATTTTCGGAATCTGTGAGTGCCGAAACGTAAAGATCCGTTAAAAACCAGACATCGAAAATTTGGACGAATACATTACACTCTCATGAATGAGAATGTAAAAAACGTTATTTAATTGAAAAATTGACTATTTTGTTGAATATGCTTTGATTTTTGGTTGAAAATGATTTTTTTATTCAAAAATGTAACTTTTCTATGTTTGGTGGAAAAATTTCTCTTCTTTAGTTAAAAATTCATTTATTTCGTTGACGATTTGTCCCTTCTGGAAGAATGATGCTTTTCTTCATGAAAAATTCATCTTTTTGGTTGAAAATTGATCTTTTTTCGTATAAAATTAATATATTTTGTTGAAATTTTGTCTTTTTGGTAGCAAATTATTCTTGTTGGTTGAAAATTCATATTTTTCGTTAAAAAATCATTTCTTTGGTTGAATATTTGGGCCTATTTTGTTGAAAATATTTTTCTAAAATTTTGCCTTTTTAGATTAATCAAACTATTTTCAATTTAAAGCAAAAATACTTTTTGGTTAAGATACTGCGAATTAAATTTTTTGTTGAGAATTCATTTTTTTTTAAATTGAACACCATAGATAAAAATCAATCTCTTTGGTTAAAAATTATTCTGTTTCGGTTGAGGATTCAACTTTTTGTTTAAATCACCTTTAGGATGAATTTTGTTTTTTATTTTATATACGAATATTTTATGATTGTAATATCCACTATTACATTTTTTTTTGAAAATTCACCGTTTTTGTTGAATATTCCACATTTTAGTTAAAATTTCATCTCTTTTCTTGACAATGTAACTATTTTTGTTCAAATTCGTCTTTTTTTTTAAATTAATCTTTTTCGTTAAAAATTCATCTTTTATGTTAAAAATTATCTGTTTTGGTTGATAATTGAACTATTTTGTTGAAAATTCTCCTTTTTGGATGAATTCAACTGCTTGTGATTGAACATTAAAATCTTTTTTGAATAAAATATGAATATTTTTCGTTTTCTAATTAATCTTTTTTGGCTGAAAATTCCACGTCTTAGTTTAAAGTTGAACAATTTCGTCATAAATGTATTATTTTAGTTGCTGAATAATCTCTTTGATATTACATTTGTTGAAAATTAATTTTTTTAACTAAAAATATAACTGTTACATTTTTGCTGAATTTCGTTCAAAATTCATAGTTTTTGGTAGAAAGTTCAGCTATTCAGGAGACGACTGAAAAATCGCGAAAAATAACATTCCCGATATTGTAAAATTCCCGAATTGAAAAATTCCCGAATAATAAAATTCACGAACAGTTTATAATATTATCGAATTCGAAGATTTCCCGAGAAAGAAAATTCTTGACCGTTTATAGTATCACCGAATTTGAAAATTTCCGAATAATAAAATTCCCGACAGAAAATTTCCGAATTATAAAATTTTCGAATTTAAACAATTACACAATTTTTTATATATATTATTTTTTTAAATACAATAATCAAAAATTTTTATCAGAAAAAAATTTTTTAACAATAATGACAAAAATTGAAAAATATATATTTCCGGATGAATTTTGTTTTGAATTATTGTTATTTTAAATAAAAACAATAATTTTAGAAACTTTAAACATAAACAATAACTTTCCTTCACAAAAATATTTGAATATTGTATTTTTAATCAACAAATAATATTTATAAAAAAATTGTATTAGGTCGAATTCAAAAAGTTTCTGTCAGAAAATCTATTATTTATAAATTTTCAAATTCGGTAATATTATGAATTGTCGGAAATATTATTATTCGGGAATGTTACAGTGTGGCGAAATTTTATTTTGCGGGAGTTTTCTGGCGTCCCCTAATTAGTTAAAAAAATTAAGTGTTTGGTTTAAAATTAACTTTTTAATTGAAAATTCATATTTCCGTGTTAAAATTAGACTATTTTGTAGAAAATAAGTCTCTTTTGGTCAAAATTTCATATTTTTGGTTTAAAAATGCAACTGGGTAAATATCAATCATGCATTACACTTTTCATTGAGAATTCAGCTTTCTTGTTTAGAAATTTAACGATTTTGTTGAAAATTAACTTTTTCTTTGAATTTTTGATTTGTTTTATCTGAAATCTTAAAAAAATCTTCTTAAATTTTCTCAAGAATCGTAGAAAAATTATATTATTTAAAATTTTAGGAATGAATTTTGGTGGTGCTCCTGCTGGTCCTGCTGGTACTGGAAAAACAGAAACAGTCAAGGATATGGGTAAAGCTCTTGGAAAATATGTTGTTGTATTCAACTGCTCTGATCAAATGGACTTCCGAGGTCTCGGAAGAATATTTAAGGTTCAATGAAAAAATCTCTTTTAAAGGAATCTGTATTATCATTAGAGGATAATAGAAAATTTTTAACGTCTTTTTCTGTGGTTCGAATCCCAGCGGAGTGAAAGGAGAAGGTCTTTTTTC
>CAKNWT010305559.1:640-25792 GCA_932066315.1 Andricus coriarius | reverse complement strand
GAATATAAAGTTGTACGAGAGCTCGAAAATTAACTTATTGTTTATAAAAAAGGGCGCTTTTTACATTTCTGCGGGCGATTTTAAAAACTTCCTGTACGTTTTGATTTTCTTGCCTTTTTTTGACGATAGTTTACAATTTTGAATCAAAAATAAAATTATTTTTATATATAAAAAGAGATCATACAATATACTGTTCAATTAAAATGACCACAACCCAAGGGACCAAACACCAAGAATGTTGTTTTTGATTTTCTATCGAGGTCTTTTATTTTTAGCTATTGAGTTGCTAAATCAACATATAAAAAATTTTATTAAAAATATTATTATGTTTCGAGAAAATGGAAGGAAATTTTTTCTCGCTCAAGGAGCACGTTTGGACGTGACGGAAAAAAGCTTTCAATGGTGATAAAATATCCAATTTTCAATTTGAAAAAAAGTAAAAATATGATTTTCTCTCAAAAATGCTTTAGCCGTCATCAGCATTTTCAGGTTAAAAATTAGAAATTGAGATTGTAAAAATTCGTTACGTCAGGTTGTGTATTTTGTGAGCCAATAATCTTATTTTCGACATTTTTAGATTAGGCCCTTACGAAATGCTACCTTTCAAATCAAAGAACCTATTTCCATATGAGCCATCACTCTATATTCATTTTCGTTTGAATCGCTTCAAAGAAATTTGCAATTAGTCAAGCAAACGAATGAACGTTGATGGCTTAAGTAATAGGTACCTTCCATGAAAATTGGATTGCAATTGATCGTAAAAATGGATTGATTATAAGATTTGAGAGCAATACTCGAAAGCCTTTTATTGAGGCGTACGAAAAGGGGCCATTGATCGAATGAGCACAAACTCGGTACATCGTAAGTGGGAAGTGGTTGAGCAAGGATGCACCTTAACGAGCTCACGTTTGCCGTGACCGTACCCCATAAGACTCGCGGTCTTGATAAGGATCGATTCAATTATCCATTCAATTACCGCGCGATTCGTGATTACTCGGGGTACCTCTAAAGTTCGGCGAGCTTTCCTGAGTGCTTATGCCGAGTATCGGGAATGCTCTTGTCGCACTAAAACCAGCGAAGACAATATTCATTTCAATTTTCATTTTTTGTTAGTAAGACCCATTTTTTTGTTTTATTTTTGGTCTATGAATCAAGCTCAGGATTCCTAATTACGAGAAATTAAATTTGGTCAATTCTGTTTTAGGGTGACCGTATATATTAAAGGATTTGTACTCTTTTCACCTCGATAAAAAAATATTTTTGTTCAAAATGTGTACTAAACTTCGTTTTTGAAATTTTTAATGTACGTCAATATGATTATAACTGTTCCATAGAACGTACAAAAATGTATCTAAAACACATGATTCAATATTTTGTTTTTTCATATGAAATCAATTAAGTACATTTGAAAAAAGCCCTCTTCTCAAATCAGTTTTTAGTTCAATTGATATTTTTTCGGCCTTTCACTTTTTTAATTAATCCTTAAAACTTTCAAATTCACTACGAATTCTTATGGATTTTACCAGATTTTTATTTACTAATTCTATTCACTACCATTTATTTAAATTCAATGGATTCTTTTTTCATTTCAAAAATGTTGTATTAACTTGTATTATTTTTAATTCATCTTGAATTCTTATGAATTTCATCAAATTCTTTTGAATTATCTGCAACTCTACTGAATCCACTTCGTTTTACTGGAATCAATACAATATTTTTGATTTTTTCCAATTAATTTAAATTAAGTTGGAATTCTCATTGATTTCTTATTAATTTATTTTGCATTCTTTTAAATTTTTGATCTTGCATTTTTAAATTCACCCTGAAGTCTTTTAACGGCACCTTGAATTCTTAGGCATTTCATTAAGCTTTTTTGTATTCCCTTCTATTTATCTCAACTCATTCAAAATCTAATGAATTCAATTACATTTTTTAATAGTTTTTGCTTTTAATTAAAATTATTTTTTAAATCTGTTGAAATAACACTAAATTCTGTTCACTCCCATTTTACTCAATTGGATGGAAATTTCTTGCTTCATAAAATTTTGTTCAAATACATTCTTTTAAAGTCATAAGAATTTCATCAAAGTCTCTAGAATTCCGTTGAATTATTCTAAATTCACTACTATTTTACTGAAACTAGTGGAATTTTCATTAATTTATCTGGAATTTCTTCTTTTTTTTTTATTCATTGGTATTCTACTGATTTTTTTTTACTCTTGCTAAATTATTTTGTATTATATTAAATTCTTCTCAATTTAATCAATTGTACTCAAGAAAATAAATTACAAATTTTTTGTTAATTTTTTTTCTTATTGCTCTTAAGTCTTTTAAACTGACCTTGAATTCTTAGGCATTTGATCAAATTACTCTAAATTCACTCGAATTTTATTTAATTCATTGCTTTTTATTATTTTTTCATTTACCCTGAATTTGTTAAAAATCAACTAGAATTCTTATTAATTTCATCAAATTGTTTGGTTAATTTATTTGTTCAAGTAGATCAATTTGTCACTTTTTCAAGTAAATTAACCCTGTATATTCTTTTTTTGTTTTTAACAGCAATAATTTTTCGAAGGCGTCGATGTTCAATCTAACCCTTCTAGAGTTTAAAATAATTTTTGTCGTACTAAAGAATATTTTGAAACAACCCGCCACAATTTCAAAAGTGAAAATAAAAAAAAAACATTCGCAAAA
Source organism: Andricus coriarius (assembly GCA_932066315.1). NCBI lineage: Eukaryota > Metazoa > Arthropoda > Insecta > Hymenoptera > Cynipidae > Andricus > Andricus coriarius. The sequence goes on along the minus strand of CAKNWT010305559.1, from coordinate 23,095 downwards.
GCAGTACAATTGTTTGGTTGTCATACAAAAATACTTGTGAACAACATTTCAAAAACTACTAGAAAACATCAATTTTTATAGTTACAGTTACTGAAAGAAATGTAACTAGTTACCAATTTGTTACTTACTTACAAAAATAAATTCCTGACCAAAAAAGTAACTGCTTAAAAGAAACTAGTAATTTTCCATCATTAAAGTCATTAAAGTATAGAACACTTTTCAAGAGCTTGCTTAATGTTTCCAAATATCACACATGTCTGGGAAGCTACTCCCCTTTCTTAAAAATTTGTTCCCTCATATTTTACATTTTCTTTCGAATAAAACTCTGATCTTGATTTTACGCCCTTCTGAACTTGGAAATGATTGGATGATTTTCCCTTTCAAATCGAAATCGCACGAAAGCCTTTGAAGTCGCACAAGTATCTCCCCGAAGACCCTTATAAATTACAGGGGAGCCAGTTCTCATTTATAAATCAAATAAGTACTTAGGAAATTGGTTCCGAATTAATAGTTAGTGCATGAAGTTTTGATTTGTGTAAATACTCACGGATCTTTAGTGGCAAATTTGCTTTGCTTGGACTCACCTAAAACAGAAAATACAAGGTTTGTTAGCTAATAAATATTTCATTACATATATGCATTTCGTTAAGAGCGTGCTGTATAATTAATACTTTTATTATAGAAAAAATATTTCGTTTCTTTTTAGAGTTCAAAATAAATTTCAATTCTAATAATATTCAACCGGAGATTCCATGAGAAAATGAAATATTGGGGTCTTTCATATCGCTGACAATCGTTGCGAAGTCCGACTGTTACAGACTACTACTACTTATTAAATATAGACGTCAGATTTCCTGTGAATATTTCATAACGTACATGACTAAAAATAATTCGTAAACTAAAACTAAAAATATAATGTAACTTGATAGCTGGAAATATTAATGCTACTGCTTTCTTCTAGAGTTTTTTTTAATCTAGGTTAATTATTCCTAAAAAAAAATATTTTCACAAAAACAGGCCTGAAATTGTAAAAAAAGTGGGTATGCTCTGAGTTATTAACCGATGGGCAGGGTGGGGATATCTTTTAAAAGAAAATTTTGTACATATATATATCCATAATAATTATTATAAAGTAACCAAAACGACTTTCATGAAAAATTTCAAACTGCACTTACGAAAATTTATTATAGGAAAATGAACATAGTTTTCGATGTTATTGAAATTCTTGAAGTCTCGTGAAATTCTTCGCAATCTTTTAAAATAACTTAATATGTTTAAAATCCTCTATAAAAATTTTTCGTTCCTTTATATACCTTAATAGCGTTGAAACACGTAGAAATTCTTTGAAATAAAATTCACTTTATTCCTTAGAGCTCCGCAGAAAGCTTTTAAAGTCCCGGACAATCCATTCAAATTTTTGAAGAGCGTAAAAAACCATTAAAACAAGTAGAAATAATTAAAAAATTGTAATCCTGTAAACCTACTTTGAATACCTTAAAGTCTCTTGAAACCATTCGAAATCCTACAAAATTATTTCACATTCCTTCAAATTTGTTAATCTCTTGAAATTATTTGAAATATTTTAAACAATATAAATTCATAACCGAAAAAGTCAATTAAAATAATTAGAAATCATTTGAAACCCCTTAAAGATGAATTAAATCAAACTTATTCACTAAAATTCTCAAAAGAAACCTTTTTTGAAATTTCTTAAAGTTATTTAAATTCTTGGAGATACAAGAAAATCATTCCAATCTTGTGAAATTTCTTCAAATACCGCAAAAACCCCTAAAATGTTTAGAATCGCTAGGAATTCCTTGAAATTCCATTTAACTTCATTCCTTTCCCAAATTTTTCTAAAAATCCCTCAAAATCGAGCTTAAAATCTTTCGCAATTCTATACAATTCTTCGAAATCCCTTATAATCGTAATCTTAATTTTTAACTCCAGAAATTTTTGAATTTTTTATATTATTGTGAAGGAAAAGAAAAATCTGTTTTTGAAAAATCTTATTTTATTTTAGTGAAATTTGTGCTAATTACTAATTAAATTTTACTAATAAAACTAGGCAAAGTGAGCCACTAATGGTAACAAATTACTAATTCAATTAGTAGAAATATGTACCAATTCAATAGCGAAAGATTACAAATTGCTTAGTTAAAATATATCAATAATTAAGGCTACATATATAATAATTAGAAGAAGGTTAAAGAAATGGGAAGCGTGTTAAATAAATACAATTTAATCAAAATGGAAACATTTTTGACGAATGGAAAAGTTTAATTAAAGAACGCGATTTCTCAATATTATCAACTTTATTGAAACAACTTTACGTGTATTACACAGCCACACAAAAAGAAATCTGTTTTGGGGTCTGGAGGTCAGAACATTTTAACTATATGTTTTTTGGGTTGCTGAATCCGAATCCGAGGTCCAAAAAACTCCAGCACGTCAGGGTTCTGACATAACCTCATAAAACCTTATAATTTTTTTTTACCTAATTTTTTAATTTTATGTCAGAATTCTGACGTGCTGGGGCTTTTTTGATTTCGGGTTCGGATTCAGCGACCCCAAAAACATATAATTAACATGGTCTGACCCCCGGACTTGAAAACAAAAAATGTTATGTGGTCTTATGAGGTTATGTCAGAACCCTGACGCGCTGGGGTTTTTTGGACCTCGAATTCGGATTTAGGGACCCAAAAAACATATAGTCCACATGGTCCGACCTCCAGACCCAAAAAAAATATAGTTTTTTGTGTGGCTGTGTTATTTATCGAAAATAACCGATAAGAAAAGTTCAGCAATTAATTAGAAACTGAAATCACTAAAGAATTAGTCAATATTTTGACTGATTTTTTTCAATAAACAAAATACTGATTGTTTTCAAATTTTATTATTATGAAATTATAAAATTATAAAAAATCGATTGTTGAAATATCGGTGTGTGAATTCACTCTAAATATGAAAACGTAAAAAAATATGAGTTTGTAAAGGGCATCTCTGTGGCTGACCACCACTGACCGTTACTACTAGAACACTAAATTTAGATGAAATTCTCTTGTAAAGGTATGTGGATAATTCGTCAAAGGAAATACCATTATCACGGGAAAAACTGAAGTGAATTTTTGTTGAGGGTAATTTTCAAGGAGATAAAGTTGAATTTTTTCGCATCGACACAAGACAAGATTGAATAAAGTTGACGTGGTAAGCATTTACGTGGTGGGTAAATTTTAACATGTGAAGTTCATTTCTGTTACAGGTAAAGAATACTCTCATATCGGTGTAAAAATTACATTTTGTGTTTTCTGCGATATCATTTATATCTTTATCTTTCTCATACCCAGCACTGTTATGTTACCAAGTGACTTTATATAAATTAGAAAAATTTACCATCATAAAAGTATGAAATTTATATAATTAACTATAGAAACTTTTTAAAATTGATAAACTGTCTACGTACGCCGAAAATTAAGTACCTAGAAAGAGTTCTTCATTATTTATATCATACCGCTTTAGCTAATTCAGAAATGAAATAAAACGGTTTTGTCTTTTTAATTATTTCAACATATGTCACAATTATGAAGATGATAATGCCATATATGTTTGCCCATGGTCATGATAAGATAAGAAAATAATAATATGTACTTTCCTCTACATTTCAGAAATTCAAGGTCTGACATTGACAAGAATTTTGTTATGATTCTTTTAAATGAATCATCCTAAACTATGCTAATTAAAATTGTGTTGAATAATAATGTAATAAATAATGATGAAAAATTTCAAGATGCTAGAAACTTTCCATAGACGGCATATAATTATAATAGATTAAACTGCCCAATTCGTATGTCTTCATTTCAGAAATATTTACATTTGTAGTGTAAATCTTCCTTACTCCAAGAAACGAAACTGTTCTAAAAAATGTAGAGCATAAAATAAATAAACAGACATTACTGTGTCGCTTTTAAATCATTTAATTTTTGTCATATTACTATTATCGAGTAAAATGATCTCATTACTGATAAGCCAAATTCAGAGCGCTATATAAGAATTGCATGCTCTTTTTTAATTTACTGTCAAATGTGTCATCTCAAGTGTATGCTTTCTTATGAAAAATGAGGGGACAATTTTATCTGTGTCTGTTATTCCTCTATGGTGTTGTTACTCAAGAAATTGGGTTTCTGAATGAGAATAATACAAGTAAGTGAAATATATAATTAAATATGTTATACATAAACAAAAAAAAAGTATTTTCTTCATTAAGTATATTACAATTTTATTCGTTTCTAACTTGGAATCTGAGAACAGGACTTTGGTGCTGTAGCTAAAATGGAATTAAAATTGAATTATATAAAAATAAGAAAAACTAACATGGGTCAGACAAACTTGCCCGTATATATTTATTTATTTTTTATATAGGCACAATATTCTCATTCTAATAATTATATATTATTATTTTATAAGTCCACCAAATTTTTATCTTTTTCTTTTTTATTATTCTAAAGTGTACCTTTCTTTATAGAAAAAAAAATATTTCTTGAACTTTGGTTAATACAAATAAATAACCCTGGTGAAAACATTTTCACTAAAAAAAGTAGCTGTGTATAAGAAAAAATACGAAATTGTCAAAATAATAGAAAAAAGATTTATTTTCCTGCAATTTTTGTTTTAGTTTATTGCATTTAGTTCTTTGAACTTTTTTCTAAAAATGTTTCCCTCTGCACAATTTTTCTATATTTAAATTTTCATGAAACCTTGCATTGTGTTTTAAACATTTGTAATTTTTCGCAATAATTTACTTAAAATTATATGTGTTTTCATGAAGTCAAATGCCCAAATTTAAGAAAGTAAAATGTATTTTTCCGTAACGCCTTGTAGGTTACTGCAACAAAGTACAAATAAATTAATAATCAAAGGTTATACAAAGTATCAGATTGTATAAATTTGTACTTTATTTTTAGTTTTTCTTTATTTTTTATAAAAAAATACACTAAACACACGACAAAAATAACGTTTTTGTATTCAGTTTTATTTTCATCATAAATTTTGTATCCTTTTGTACGAGTTTTAGCAAAAAATTACAGATGTAGAAATATCGTACTTTAAACAAAAAATTTAATCAGGATGCAAATTGGTATCAATTTTTTTGACGAATTTTTCGTACACACAGTTTTTTCTGGGTTCAATATTAAACAAATAATAATAAATAATGACGATAAATTTATTTTCCGGATTCTTGCAGAGAAACCATCATCAGATCTGCATATTCGCAAAAAGCGTATAATTGATAATAGCCAGAATCCGACAATAGTAAAAACAATTAAAGAAGTTCCGTATATAGTCAGCATTCACAAAAATGAGAATTTGATTTGCGGAGGTAGTATATTATCGTCTTACCTTATCTTAACTGCTGCAACCTGTATTGGAGATGCTCAGGAATATCACATTAGCTCTGGTTCAACAAATGTAACTCTTGGAATACGTCACGAAATAAGAAGAAAAATACTTTATGCACCTGTTAATACAATTTCCGAGGAACAAAATCTTCTTTTGCTTATAATTTATCCACCTATTGATTTCAGAAATTCACCTAGTAGACCAATAGAACTGCATAGTGGTGCTATAAGTTTAAAAAGCTTACTAGGAGCTCGCAACTATGGTACATTAAGTGGCTGGGGATGTATGAATCTAATACCGTAGTAAGTTACCATCAGAATGTTATAAATATTCGTAATTTTAGCTAAAAAAAAGTATCTTAATGTTTTTTTTAATTAGCTGATTTTATTAACAAGGGGGACCTGCATCCTTCGGAATTTTGTTCGGCTAGATCAGGCGGCAGCGACTCGAGTTTGTAACCGCATAGTTCCGGCTCGAATCATGCTGACACAAACATTTTTTTTTTATTGATTTTTTTTTAATTTGGATTTGATTATTAAATTAATTTAAAGAAAGTCAAAATATTAATTTCAATTTTTCTTTATTCAATTGAATATTTGTATTTTGTTTATTACTAATTTTACATGTGATCAAAAATGAATCCTATCACAATCATTGTTCTTAAAAGCCTGATTGGATTTTCATTACTTGAAGTTATTTCAAATCATAAATTTCAAATTTTGACAATCAAATCAACAAACAATCCTCTTTAATAAAAAAATAATTGAAAACATGATGAGGATTGATAAACATTTGTGCTTTTTAATACTCTTGCGCAGCGAAATTAAAACTCTAAAATTATCTAATAAATTATTGAAAATATTGCACATTTTTTATTTTAGTACGGTTTGCTGGAAATAAGTATTTAGAAAAAAACATTTTCAATATAAAATCATAAAGTGTCGAAGAAGACTCCAAATTTCTAACAAAAATTTAGATTGTGTTACTTATTTACACCAGAAGTGATAATTTTTAAAGAAAAATCATCATGAGGCCCAATTATCAACAATTTTATGTTATTTTAGCGTTTTATACCCAAAATGACTATTTTTATTAAAAAATTATCAGAATTCAAAGATGAACATTTTTCAACAATTTATTTTTCTGGTCTTATTAGCTTTTATCCTGATATTATTAGATTTGCAAGGTTCCTAATTTTTTAAAGAATTTTAGGTTACAACAAAAAAAAATTTTCAGAGAAGATTTTCTAATTGGATTTTTTTTTAAATTATTTCATGATAGTGTTTTTCGTCGAAAATGGATATTTAAAAAAAATTTCAACATATTTATGCGTGCGTGACGTTTTTCACTTTGAGGGAAAAATAATTTTTTATAAAAATCATAAACATTTAAATAACTATTTAGGAATTAGAGGATATAAAGGAAACTTTTAGAAGTTTGGAAGATATTTAAAAATATTTTTTTAATTTTCAGAAATCTTTTCAAATATTAAAATATTTTGAATCAAATTAATAATCTCAGGAATCTTTAAGAATATTGTGTTCTCTTTAAACCTTTCAAAATCCTTGAAAAGCTTCCAAATTTTATTTCTAAATCTTCAAAAATCTATATTTTGTTTAACATTTTTTTAAATATTCTCAAGATTTAAATTAATTCTAGAATTTTCTGAAACTTTCCAATGTCCTTTGAAATGATTCGAATGTTTCCCAAATTATTTGTAAAAATCCTGCAAAATTGAAAATCTACCTCAAAACCTTTCAGATTCCTTTCCGAACATTTTTGAAATCTTTGCAAAGGTTTTCAAATCATGTTAAATCTTCTCTTAAAACGGATTTTTCAAAACCAAAAATCAAAAAAAATTTCTAGGAATCTTAAGAAAATTTGTAGTTTTCGAATTTTCATGAAACTTTTAAGTATCTTTTAACATGATTCGAATTTTTCCTAAATTATTTTTCAAAATCCTGCAATATTAGAGAAAATTACGTTGAAATCTTCCAGATTCCATCCGGGCAATTTTTGAAATCTTTTCAAATGTTTTCAAATCTTTTTAAATTTATCTCTTAAAACTTGAGGATTTTTCATAGAAACCTTTCAAAAATCTAGATTAAAAGAATTATTTGACATCTTTTCAAGTTTTGAATTATTTTTGTATCTTCTCAAAACTTCTAAATATCTTTTAAACTTACTCGAATTTTTTTAAATATTTGTAATCTTGCTAAATTGAAAAATTTTGCCTTAAGCTTTTAGAAATTTCAGGACATAATTTGAAATCTTTTAGAATCTCTTTTAATTTTCTATTAAAATTTACTTTAAAAACAATCATTTTAAGTTTTCCCAGCAATCTTATGAAATCTTCAAAAATCTATATTTTCCTTTATAGTCATTTATAATAACAAATATATTAAACAAATGTCCCAATTGAACGGTTATTCCTGGAAAAAAGTTTTAAAATATTTTTCTGCTGAATAAAATACTGATTTTAATTTATAATAACAAATAGTATAAGCAACCGCTCCTGATATTTATATTCAATCGATCAGTTAGGCTAATAATAAAATATACGATTGTTATAAACAAATAATTTAACAAATACAAAACTGTAACAGTTGAATATTTCTCTAATAATTTGTTTATAGAAATCGTTATTCAATTAGAAGAAATAAATCTTGATAGAATGTCAATAATAGCTTACTTTCAGGAATATTGAATTGAAAAATTCACTTTTTCTAAGAAAAGTCGTTGAATTAGGACATTTCGATTTCGATAGATTTCAATATATTTCAAGAGATTTCGAGATAATTCGAGATATTTCGATAGATTTCGAGATAATTCGAGAAATTTCTAGAGATTTCGTGATAATTCGAGAGATTTCGAGATTCTTTAGGATTGTTCTTGTCTCTATTTCTTTATTTTAGATAATAGATACTATGAAATAAATTGCGTGAGACAAGAAAATATAATAATCATGCTCGTAGCATGCGTTTTTGTTTTCTTGTACCTGAAAATAATGAAATAAAAAATCGATATCCAAATATAAAGAAATATTTAAATAGAATAGTAAAATAAGATTTATATGTTCTAATTAGAGTAGTGAGTGGTGTCTTTTAACGAAATAAATAAATTACGAATTTTTTTCATATAAAAACTGTAATCAAAAATAAATATTTTTGCTTTATTGAAATAAATTTAGTAGTTGGTCCCAATTAAATAAAAAATTAATAAAAAGAATTGTCAAAAAATTTCAGCAGGAATCGATCCCGGACTTTTCGGTTACAGTCTTACTAGGAGCTTCTCGAAAATGGCTAAAAAGCGATTCCAAATAAAATTCCGAAAGGTGTAGGTTCCCCTTATAAAGTCAAGGGACTTCACTGATCTAATTATGAAGCAAAGGTACACCTCAAATTTCGTTAATGAAACTAATAATATGTCTCAATCAAAACTTTATTTCTATTCTTGCAGCTCCTCATTTTCTCAAGTTTTACGGTCAATCAGAGTGCCCATAATTGACTTTCATCGTTGTCAATCTATCCACTCCTTTTTGAGCTTAAATACAGGCCAAAATTTTTGTACTTGTGATCCAAAAAAAAGAAAAAGCAGTTGCGCAGGTGATAATGGTGGTCCTTTTGTTGTCGATGGTAAACTGCTGGGTGTTTTGTCATGGAACTCACGCAATCCAGCTCAGATAGAGCCTGACGTTTTTGTAAAGTTGTCTCATCCTACGTACGTACAGTGGATTACATCAACCTTACGTTACAGTCCTCAAAACAGTTTTGATTCAAAAAAACGGACACAGATATTAAAAAAAAAATCATAAAAAGTGACATATTTTTCAAGCAAGCGATCTTTAATATTTTCTTCTGAACAGCAATATTAACAAGTAGTTGTACAATCACACTTCAAATCACTTTTTATTGAAAAGGATTTTTTTATAATTCATACAGTTTTTTTTTCGCAGACTAATTGTTTTTTAAATAATTTCAACATTAATAAAACCTAACCAAGCAGTATTGCAAAGAACCTTTCAGGGAATAAAATGAGCCCTTGATTGTTAGGATTGGTGAAGAATTGTAGCTTTCCCCTAAAATTGAAGCTAAAACACAAGAATAAGGTTGTCATTCTGTAGCTAAAAAGACTAATTTTATTATTTATTTTAAATATTTTAATTTTGTATGGTACACTTAATAAATAGCATTTTTGGAAGCTTTTTTATTCTGTCCCACTGTGTACCTCCTTTGTCGTTTTTGGCTCTTGGAGTTTACAAGTTTTTTTTAATTTAAAGAAGTTTGCTAATAAAATTCAATTTTGGACAATAATGATATGATTTAAAATCAGATTTGACATTATAGAGTTGATTTTTTTGTTTAATTTCTTTGCTTTCAAAAAAGATAACTCGAAATTCATAGGGCTAATTATGGGTTAAAAGTGAACTAAAAAAGGGCGCCTAAAATGAAGAAAATTGGGATCATTTTCAAAGTAAAACTGCATCTAAAATGAAGAAAAAAATGTTTAAAAAAATTAATTTGTAAAATTATGACTGTACTGTTAATTTATTTTAGGACATATTTAAATACATGGCAAAATAAACGAATTGTTCTTTTATTATAATAAACTGATTCTTTTGATACAACATGGTGCAAAAAATAAATTATAATTGTACCGATAAGGAAGAAGCGCAATGGGATGATTGAGGAATTCAAACATAATAAATTGTATAAGATGATAACAAAGAAAGGGGTACCACACTATTTATAAAAAGGATGTGGAGAGAGAATATGAAGAAGAATAACAAGATTTAGATTCGGAAACGAGATGAGGTGGAAAAAAGAGAACAGGAAGTGCAGAATCTGTGAATGGAAAGAGGAAAGATGAAAGCATCTATCGGAATTATGTAGGAAAGAAAACAAAGATAAAGGAAGCTGGTAAGAGAAGGTGTTAACGGTTTAAGGGAAGGATGGATTGGGTGAGGATTGGATGAAGAAATTGGAGGAGGCTGGAGGAACGAATGAGAAAGAATGAAGGAGCGCAGCTGAAAAATGGCAAGTTTGACATAGAAGAGAAGTGATAGAAGACATCTTTTTAACGTCAAATTTTTCAATAGGATAATAATTAAAAACACTTTTATTGAAGATTTGTTTTTCCAAAGATCACTGGGGTTAATAATAAAAATCCACAATCATTTCGCGACGTTTCGTCAGTGTGGTTTGCTGACCTCTTCAGGCTAAAATTTTATTAAATACCACCAAGATATATATAAGCACAATTTTTAAAATTCATACAAAAAATTAAAAATATTTTACCTTATAGGTATGCATTACAAAATCACGCTCGTCATTAAAAAATATAAAGTTGAAAAAGAATTCAAGTAGTCTGTGATTAAAACTGACGTTTAAACGTCGCCTGTGAGATGATGGACGTAACTGGCTATAATTAGACAACAGAAGGGTATTTATATTAGGAAGCTTGTACTTTCAGATATTAATTTCTTATTACGTACAAAAATAAATTACGCAAGACGAAATCATGTCTTTCAATTGAGAATTACTGGATTTGACATGTGATTCAAATTACAAATATCCTCATTCTTATTAATAGCATTATGGCCAATAATTCTTTTCGCGCAGAGTTATTTTGGTAAGGACTGTACTTCAATTTTAATTTACGAATTTTAATGTGTTGGTTAATAAAAAATATTGGGTAATCATTATTCAATGATATTTGGGTAATAATTTTTTTATTTTTGGCATCAAATTTTTTGTGCGATAACATCATTTCCCTGTCAGAAAGGTTAAATACAATGCTCTTTTTTATTTGGTTTGGATGACCTGAGAATAATTCTGCCTGATAAAGCTGGTTTTCGGTACCAGTTTGAAGTGATGTGATTCTAATCTCTCAAAAGATAAATGTCTAAAAAGTTAATACTATTATTTTTTTTCTGGATCAAAAGTAAAATGCAAATTAACATTATAAGAATTAAAAATATGGGTAATTAGCTAAATATGATCCTTCTTCACACATAAGATCCTGTCGTCCACGTATCTGTAGGAAGGGGAGCTCTATTTCATATTTTTTTTTAGTATTTTTAAAAAACTATTTTTTAGGTCATCCATGACCATATCTGCAAGTAACGGAGAAATAGGTGAACCCATCGGAGTGCCATGAATTTTTTGGTATATATTATCATTAAAAAGAAAATAAGTACTGTCGTAAAGGAATTTTATACATTCTCTTGTCTCTTCCAACGGAATTTTGCAATTAGTCTGAATATCGTGAAATCTTCTATCAAGGCTCTCGAACACCAACGAGCAAGGAACATTAGTAAATAACATTAGTAAATAACGAACTAACATCTAAGGACATGAATATGTGATCACTATCTATTGTTATGTTATTTAATTTTTCTTTTCAAATCAAGACTATTTTTAATATTTGAATTATGAGTTTTTATACCCTTTTTCGGATCATTGTATATAACTGTTGCTAAAACATAAGTTGGACTATTAATCAATGAAATTGTAGAACGAAGTGGTATATCTTCCTTGTGGATTTTATGTAAACGATAACCTTTAGCTAGTGCAGTGTTGGTCAAAGTTTACTCATTGTTATGATATTGAAATCCTAATAGGTTATTATCATTCAAATGTTTTAAGATTTTTGAGGTACTCTCTTGTAACTTCTTAAGAGGATTATTATTCAATTTTTTATAAGTTTTAAGATCTTGTACAAGGCGGTTCATTTTTTGTTTAAATCTGTTTTGTTCATGCAAACTGTTAGATTTCCTTTATCTGCAGCTGTAAAAAAAAGTCAGAATTGTTTTGGATGAAGGATTTTTTTTTTTTTTGCAAAAAAATCTTTCTTCGACAGAGATTTTCTAAATTTTTAATAGAAGCAATCGCATCTTTAGTAGAATATTTCGGCGGTACACAATTATTCAGACCAGAGACACAGTATCAATAACCTCTACAGGAATTTGTTTTACAGACAGGTTCCTGAACCAAGAGTCTCTGTTTAAATTTTTTCCATGATCATCTTCTAATAGCAAAGCATCAAACTTTCTGTTATGATGAACATTACAATTGCGTATGATGGTATTACATTTAGTACTAGCCAATTTAAAAAAATTTTCTATAGTATAATATTCTATTCCAGACTTCATAATCTGTTTTTTGATGTTTACTAGAGATTTATTTAAATATTCGATATGATAATTCATATCTCGAATTTCTAATTTCAAGATTTTTTTAGATGTATAGTTATTGTATACAGCAAAACTTTTATTACATGAATGACTATGAAAAGAGAAACTATTTGAATAATGTGTACACGTGCACCTCAGGAGAAATATTTGTTGAGAAGATGTCTCAGCTAAACAGCGATTAGTAGCAGTAAATCGTTTTAGGAGTAATTTGTTGTTCATTCAATAAACTTATTCAATATGATGGAAAAAACTTGGGGTGTTTCGTCGTGTAAGGTCCATGCTAGATCCAAGACTTGTATTATTGCTATGGAAATATCTATCACCCTCCATATTTAGTTTGAAGATTCGTTTTTCTGTCTATCACTGGGGTTAGCAATAAAAATTAAAGATTTTTATTATTAACCCCAGTGATCAGCAAAAAAACAAATCTTCAAACTAAATATGGAGGGTGATAGATATTTTCATACTAAAAACACTTTTCTTATATAGGTCACCATATTGTAAGTATCCTGTACGAATATTGCAATATCCTTTGTAGCGCCGGTTAACAAGACAGGATAGGGCTCGCGTGTGATGTGGTTGTTCAAGGTTAGCTTTTTGGTTTATTATCCGTCAGTGGTCTTTACAGGATGCACGTGTAAAGGTTTGCACGTCAGATCCGGGTGCTGCAACATGGTGCAATACTCACGTATTTAACCTAAACGAACAGTAGAGTGAACGCGCCTGGTGGCTCGTTCGTTCACCAGCTCCGCTGTGTATCGTTGTATGTTCCGGAGTAATATGGGCTTGTTCCCGCTTGGATCGCGCTTCGCAATTAGCCTTTGTCGCGAAACCCTCCATCCCTTACTCGATTCCTCCCTCAAGCATGCATTCATACATTGTGGTCGTGTTTCATGTGCGAAGCGAAAAAATAATGACGATCGTTACTTTCAACACCCTCCATTGCTGAGAATCATCGCCTAGCTCTTTGAACCACACTCGCTTCTTTTCGCAACCATTCTTCTTGAAAGGTCGTCGTTATCGCAACGTGATATGAGCGGAGGTAACGCTTCGCTTGATTTCTCTATCGATTCCATGTCAAGAGAATGACTCGCTTGAAATTCTATTAGGTATTTTCACTTCAACCACCAGCTAACTTCACTTCGTTGATTGCTGAGGGGAAAACAAGGGACCAAATGCATGGACAAAGCTTTAATTTTGTAATATCTTCGTAATGAATGATGATTATTATCATTTTATAATGTCATTGAATAGCTCTTAAAAAATAAAAACTATTTTTCCCATACACTTAAACAGAAAAAATTAGTTTTTACGAAGATATTAGCAAAATAGGGCAAAAATGGACCGAATCCCATGCATTTGGTCCCTTGTTTTCCCCTCAGCAATCAACGAAGTGGAGTTAGCTGACGGTTGAAGTGAAAATACCTAATTTCAAAGCCTTTATTTTAATTTGTTAATCTGATTTTTCTACTTTTATGTTTATTCATATCAATACCTCCATGATGAAAAGAACCATTTTGCTTTTTAAATTGGCACCTTCTTTCAGTATGCAAACGTGGCAAACCGCACATAAGTTTAGTAATTAATACTGTCTAGTGCAATATACTTTACAATTTTTTGGGATGATTTTGAAGTCTTTAGGACTCTTTTGAATTCTTTTAATTTTCTTGGAATAGTCTAAGTTCTTATTAATAGGGTCGTTTAAAACAATTTATCAAGTTTTCAATTTTAATTAAACCCTTCGATGGCACACTCCCCGACGCGTAACATAGCTGGCATACTGGGGTCTTTTTGACCCCAGGCGAAAAAGGCTTCCCGTAAAGAGCCAACTGATTATTTTGAGTAACTGTTACTTCAAAGAATGCTGTGGGTTATTTCGTTCAAAATTTATTTTAAATATGAAAAAAGATTGTAGCCGTTAAAACATAGCAAGAAATTACATTTTTTACGAAGAAATCATTTACTTTTTTTTCTTTTTTAATAACCGTATAAGTACCATTTTCAAATGTTAAAGGGACTTAAATAAGGTTGAACATGTCAGGGATCTTTTTGACCCCAGTGTGCCATCGAAGGGTTCAAACATTCAAATTTTTACTATAAAGAAGCGAATTTTTGTGAAATCTCTTTTTTTTTGTTTTATTTTACAATCTGTATATTTTTAATTATGCAACACAGTCACTAATTGGTAGAAGCGTTACCCAATAAGGCCATTAAGATCAAGCCTTAATTTTCTTCACAGATTGGTAGAAGCGATTGAAAAAGTCAAGGTCATTGTAACATTTTGAATATCACTAATTTAATTTTCAATTTACTCTTAAATAAATTAATAAAATTATAGTTTCTTTCGCGAACGTAAAAAAGTAGGTAATTTATTATTGAAAATTGCAATGGTTGTAAATTATGCGAAGAGTCTTCTCTCTGAATTTACCGAATGTTATCAATTCTCTGAAATCCTCGATTTATCTGAATTTCATGAAATCCTCAAATGCCCTGAATTCCCTTAATTATTTAGGTATTCTGAATTCTTGGAATTTCTTGAATTAGCTCAATTCATTGAATTTGCTAAATTCTTTGAATTTTCTTAATTCTCTCAATTCCTGCTATTCTTCTGAATTATTCTGAATTCTTTGCATTATTTTGAAGTTCTTGGAATTCAGGTTACCTCAGAATTCATCGAGTTTTACGAATTCAAGCAATTCAGATAATCAGGAACTTCCACGTATTCAAAGATTTTAGGGAATTTCACGAATTCAAGAAAGTGAGATAAATCAGAGTATGTCGAGAATGTCCGATAATTTTAAAAAAGTTAAAAGAGTTCAAAATAATTTGGAAAAAAATGGTTATTCTCTGGATTCACTAAATTCCTTTAATTTCCTGAATTCCCTGAATTCCCTGAATTGTTGAAATCCTCTGAATACTTGGAATTCTCTTAATTCCTTGCATTCTCTGAATTTCCTGAATTCCTTGAATTCTGTAAATTCTTGGAATTCTCAACATTTGTGAAATTCTCTGAACACTTGGTATTCTCTCGAATCGTTAGCTTTGTTTAATTTCTTGAACTTGCTTAATTCCTTAAATTTTCTTGAATTCTTGAATTTCCCTAATTCCTTTAATTAGCTCAATGAATTGAATTTGCTGAATTCCTTAAATTTTCTTAATTCTCTGAATTCCTACTATTCTTCTGACTTCCTCTGAATTCTTTGCATTATTTTAAAGTCCTTGGAATTCAGGTTGTCCTCAGAATTGATCGAGTTTTACGAATTCAAGCAATTCAGCTAATCAGGGAATTCCACGTATTCGAAGATTTAAGGGAATTTCAAGAATTCAAGGAAGTCATATAAGTCAGAGTAGTTCGAGGAATTTCGATAATTCCAAGGATGTTAAAAGAGTTCAAAATAATTTAAAAAAATTATTAATGTTAATTCTCTGAATTCATTAAATTCCTTTAATTCTCTGAATTCCTTGAGTTCTTGAAATTCTCTGAATTGCTTGCATTTCTTGAATTCTTTAAATGCTTGTAATTCTCTAAATTTGTGAAATTCTCTGAACTTTTGGTATTCTCTCAATTCTTTAGATTTGCTTAATTTCTTGAATTTGCTTAATTCCTTCAATTTTCTTGATTTCTAGAATTTCCCTAATTACTTTAATTTGCTCAATTCATTGCATTTTCTGAATTCCTTGAATTTTCTTAATTCTCTGATTTCCTACTATTCTTCTGAATTCCTCTGAATTCTTTACATTATTTTTGAGTCCTTGGAATTCAGGTTACCTCAGAATTTATCGAGCTTTGCGCATTCAAGAAAATCAAATAATTTGGGACTTCCACGTATTCAAAGATTTTAGGGAATTTCACGAATTCAAGGAAGTCAGAGAAATCAGAGTATTTCGAGGAATTCCGATAATTTCAAGAAAGTTAAAAGAGTTAAAAATAATTTTAAAAAATGAATAATGTTAATTCTTTGAATTCACTAAATTCCTTTAATTCCCTGAATTCTTGAAATCTTCTAAATACTTGAAATTCTCTAAATTCCTTGCATTCTCTGAATTTCCTGAATTCCTTGAATTCAATAAATTTGTGAAATTCTCTGAATTATTGAAATCCTTTCAATTTTTGAAATTCGCTGAACTCTTGGCATTCTCTCAATTCGTTAAATTTGCCCAGTATCTAGAATCTGCTGAATTCCTAAATTTTCTCAATTATTTGTATTTGTTAAATTCCCCTGAATTTCTTGGATTCTTTAACTTAATCAAATTTTCAAAATTTCTTGAATTTTTCAAATTCTTTGAATGACTGGAATTCTCTTAATTGCGCAAATTCCTGAAATTCTTTTAATTCCTTTAATGTGCTGAATTTCTTAATTTGCTGAAATCTCTGAATTTCTCGAATTTCCCTGAGTTGTTTGCATAATTTTTAAGTCCTTGGAATTTAAGTAATTTTCAGAATTTATGAAATTCCGCGAATTCAGGTAATTCAAGAAATTCCAGGGATTTAAAAATATTGCAAGGAATTCAGGAATTTAAAGGACACAGAGTTCAAAGGACTCAAAATAAATAAATTTAAAAATGTAAGCTTGGTCCAATGTCACAGAATCTCAATAAAATAAATATCAAGCCACCCGAAAAAATCCAGCATCTTGTAGAATTAAACCAGTTTTACTATTAAGCAATTCAATAAATCAAACGCAAAGATGTATCATTTTGTCTTAAATTCGATAGAAAACCAGTAAAATTTTTAAATCTAAAATCAATATACTTACTACCAAGCTATCCAATTGAATTTTTCTTCAACTCGTTTCAGAACATCGCAACATTTTTGTAATAGAATCATTCGCTCTCTTGAGTTACACGAAAGAAAGCTCGAAATTTCCAATTCTTCTTTTTCAATTAAAAAAATTTATTTTTCTCCAGCTTAAAAATGATGTGCTTTCTTGTGTGTGCCTTTTTCGTATTTTTCGTAATGAAGCCCCAGCGGCCGGGGGCAAAATAGAGGTCGTCGAAAACAGAAATAGAAACGCACTAGTTGTCATCTAACTTTCACTCGACATCCGGGAGCCCACGCAGGGATTTAAATGAAACGCAGTGGAGTGTAACAAAACGGTGGCTCACAAAAGAATGGAGTTAGAGAATGCATACGATGGAAGGATATGGCAATGGTTGGCTAGGAATTCCGATAAACGACAACCTGCGCTCGCCAGATCCGCCTGCTCGGCTACATCACTCAATAACCGGCGAATACTACATTGTTCCTCAACTTTTGTCATTACCCTGGAATAATAACGAACCATATCATACTGTCAATTGTAGATTATACTTTTCTGAAATTCGTTTCAGTCTTGCAGTTAATTAAAATTCAGATTGATAACCAACTATAAGACGATATCTGGAACAAAAGTTACTGGGATGAGAACACCAATTCTTGGGAGCCATAAATTGTCGGCACCCCTAATGTTTAGGCACCCTTCTCTAATTTTTTAGATGATACATTTTGTAGCATGTTTTGCTTCAATTAATTAAATTTTACTATTATGTTTATCGTTTTGCAGCCCTGGGAAGAAACCTTTATAGTTTTTTCGGGTGTCCGTCATCCTTTTTTCTTGGGGGGAGAAGTATTGGTGAAGAGAGGAAGTATAGGGGTGAGGCAGGAAAGTGGGGAAGTAGGGATGGCAAAAACACTTATAGTTTCGGTTGGGTGTCCATTAGGGTGGTCCAAAAATGCATTGGAAAATTTTTTTTTGAAGTTTTATGGGGACACCCCAGAAATTTGTTCGAATCTACAAAAAAATATATCATTTTTTTGTTAACAAAAAAAATGATATTTAGAGGTGCCACAAGCCCCGTCAAGTTTAACACGTATTTCCCATAATAAAAAAGAAGTTTATGTAAACCTTATTCAGAATCCTCAAGATTATCTTAATCGAGATAAAATTCAACATTTCTCTTTACAATTAGCCATAGAATAAGAATAAAATATCAATTTTAAATATCAACACCATAAGTCTGTTTTATAGGGGGAAAATGGGTGAGAAATGGATTTTGCGAGTTTTTTGCGCTAATTATGACTTTTTTTGTGGTCGTTTCCACATAGATTGTTTAAACAATTTATTCTTGTTTTTAGCCATTTTCTCGTAAAACGAAGTTAGAAAAACAAGGATTTTTCATAAATTTTCTATTTCTTAACCAATTTTCAATTAGAGGAAACTGATAGTTCATCAATGTTCACAGGAGTGATTGTTTAAACAATTTATTATTAATGTGATTAATATTTTCTTAGAAAAATGCTACAAAATTGCAGTATAAAAAAATTACCTTCTAGTCAAATTTTCAATTAAGATAAGTTAAATAATTAACTCGATTCAAGAAAATAAATTGTTCAAACAATTTGTTATTCCCATTATTAATATTATATTTGAATAATGCTAAAAAGATACGGTTTTTTCTGAAATTTCTGGCTTTTTGTCCAATTTTCAATTGGAGTGAAGTAATAATGAATTCAAGTTAACAAAATAATTGTTTAAACGACTTATTATAATTATTAATAATTTTTTTTTCGCCTAATTGATACAATGTGGCGATTTTTTCTGAAATTTTCGACTGTTTGTCTATTTTTCATTAGGCGTGACTTAATAATTAATTATATTTAGCAAAAATAATTGTTTTAAGAATTTCTTATTGTTTATGAATATCTTCATCTATATCAGTGCCTGAAAGCTGTGTTTTTCAAGTAATTTTTACGTTTCTGTCCCTTTTTCACTTAGTGAGGTAGTAATTAATTAAAGTTAACAAAAAAGTTGTTTTATTTTAGAAAAATATATTCACAAAAAGGAAAGAGATTATTCAAACTTATCTGAGAGACGATAATTATAAACAATATTTAATTTTTTAAAGAACTTTTTTGTTAACTTTAATTAATTATTACCTCGCTAAGTAAAAAAAGGACAGAAAGGTGAAGATTGCCGAAAAACCGCAACTATCAGGCATTGATATAGATGAAGACAGTCATAAACAATAATAATTTGTTTAAACAATTATTTTTTCTGAATCTAATTAATTATTAAGTCGCGTCTAATGAAAAATAGACAAACAGTTGAAAATTTCAGAAAAAAATTGCAACATTCTACCAATTAAGCAAAGAAAATATTATTAAAAATAATAATAAATTGTTTAAACAATTAATTTTCTTGACTCTAATTAATTTCTTAACTTATCTTAATTAAAAATTTGACTTAAAGTGATTTTTTGTTTAAACTGCAATTTTGTAGCATTTTTCTGAGAGAATATTATCAACATTAATAATAAATTGTTTAAACAATTACTCTTGCTAATATTGATGAACTATCACTTTTCTCTAATTAAAAATTAGATAACAAATGGAATATTTGTGAAAAAACGCGTCTTTCTAACTCCATTCTATGAGAAATCTGCTAAAAACAATAATAAATTGTATAAACAATTTATATGAACATTTCGTCATTAGTATGAAGTGGTCTTTCATCTGACAGAAATAATTTTCACTGAAAAACCCGCGAGCCGTGAAACGAAAACAGAAAAAAAATCAAGAATCCATATGCTTTAAATTCCCTTTAGAACTATATATTTTTACAATAACAAGAAACACTCTTTATTATATTAATCTTGGGATCTTGAAATATATAAAAAGAAATTGTATTTATTATTGTAGAAAATTAATATCATGTGGGTCTTTACAAATATTGAATAAAAAAGATGAATATTCAAATATTTATAATTGTCTTCATTTAAATAATAACTAATACTTTTCTTCAATTCGATATAATTTTCAATCTGAATCCATTAAAGCTGACTGATAAATTTCTTTGAGACTAGAACTATAATTATTCATAGTACTTTTCTTTGTAGAATATTTATCATCATAACTTTGCAATTATTTTACATACGCTCTTGGTAATTGTCAGAAATTTCTCATGTATATTTTCCTTTGTTTTTTTTTGCTGGTCAAATAGTCATTGAAAACTCCAAGTTAAAATTGGGTTTTAGAAATAGTTTTCTCATCAAAATTTAGCACCTACATTTTTTCGATGACAATAATGTAACATATATAAACCCAATGCCGGAAAAAAATTCAGAAATTTTCTAGGCTTGCGGTAGCTATGCATATCATATTGAATTTTTTCAATTGATTTTAAGTTCGCTAAAAGAAAATAGTTGAAAAATCTTATGTTTTCTTAAAATAAAAAATATTAAATAAAATAATATTAAAAATACTTTCAAAGAAATTTTGTTTTAAATCGTAGAATCTCTAAGCGGCATTATATGTTGTTTCCAAGAGGAAATTAGACGGTATATATTTTTCCAATTTGAAAAGACAATATTTTCTTCGAAATTGCAAGTATTTTAATTTTGAAGTTTATTTTTTTACAAAAACCTCACCATTTTGTTTCTCTTATTATTTTTAAATGCGTTTTTTTATAAGAACGATATCCTTAAGTTTAATGCTAGCCAAAATGCTTTTGTGGCCACTAGCATTTTTTGTTGTTGAAAAAATTGAATTTTCGCATTTTTTTTAATAATGGCGGAAATGGATTCAGTCAGTAGTGAAAACGTTTGAAAAATGTTTATCCAATAATTTCTTTTAATATTGATAAGCACATCTTGATTCGGTTAGTAGTAAAAAACATTGAAAAATATGTGTTTAATAATTCTTTTAATATTGATAAGCACCTTTGACAAATAATGTTTAGTTATTTTCTTTAGGCTAATTTTATATCAATTAAAAAAAATTAGAGATAATATCCGTAGCTTCAAGAATCTCAAGAAATTTCAGAATCTTTTTCGTGACATTCATACCAAAATTTGTATCAAAACATGGCATTTTCGTTAAAACAAAAATAATTGTACAATATAAAAATATTCGAAAAGGTCCTAAATCTGTTACACATAATTAAAGCCCAAAAGACAAGGTAATATCCAAATATTGATTTCCAACCGTAAACAAAATTCATCGACTTAATGAACTTTCAACCAGCTATAAAATGAGAAAACGATTAAATATTTTATAATCATATCTTTTATATCTGAGCTCTTTAAACTCATTTCATTGCGAAGCCCTTATTCGGATATCGAAGGATATTACGATAAAGTATATTGAATCAGAGGGAGAGGCTTGGAAGGGAGTTGCGATTAAGGATAATTAATAAGCCGGTTGATTGCAAGGAGTCCCGGATGAATCCAAGTACTTGCAATTTCTCTTTTCTCGTCTTGAGGACTTCCAATCTTGGTCCAGACTTCGAAGCTTCGACCTACCTATATATATTATATATATATATGTATGTGTATATATATCAAGAACGGATCGCGGTATCGAATTCTCAGTGAGTAAATTCCGCTGACTGTGTAATTGAATGGGTACTCAAAATGCTTCCCGATAATTAAGAAGGCGTCCATCTCGTCTATACAATCAGTGATTAATCGATTATTATCCTTGCTCATCGACATAGTCCTGGCCAATAACCGTGACTCTCGTACGGGAAATCGTAACACAGAGCCTGTTACGAGGGCTTAACGTTTAAGTCCGTTATCAGCAAAGCCCAGCTACGAGGGAATCTGGCGAATCGGCTAACTGCCGATTATTGTCCTCCTTCACTCAGTCGATTCCCGTCCTGTTCCCTCAGAATCTTTCTCTGAAGAGGAACCTAGATCCTTTGGCATTTCTTTTTTTGATCCATACTCCTTCCAGTAATTAGTAATTACCAAAATTGTTATATGCTGATGTAATAAAATGCGCCTCACAACCGTTTTTCAGAAAAACGGCTTTCAGGGATCACAGCGCAAAATGAGCTCAAAAAAGGGGAGATAGGGTGATTTTCTCACGAAAAAGGGGAAAATAG
>CAKNWT010305503.1:626-17887 GCA_932066315.1 Andricus coriarius | reverse complement strand
AGCAAGGAGAAGTTTCAATAATACCCAACTTTGGTGAATTTTGGCGTCTTTTAAAAAATGGATAAGAGTTTTTCATCAAACAAGACCTTTTCAGTGATTCGACGAGTATTCTAGAGGAAAAGATATTTTCTAATATTTAATATCTCGTCGCACAGTCGCCGCGTGAAGTTGCAGCATTGATATTCACAACCTCCTGCAAATTTAAAATTCCTCTTTTACGCACACACCCTCATCAGTGACACAAGGATTGCCGTCCATCTAACGCATGCATCCCGTTGGCTAATCTTTAGTTGTTAATTACTTATTAATTATTAACTTTACAACAAATTTTTATTAGTATTTTCAACTCCATTTTTTATGAGGAATTCAAAAATATAAAAATGTACCTTGAGTACTGGGACACCCTGTATATATATATATATATGTTTATTTCATTACATATAAGAGAAAATCGCCGCTTCGACCCGTCTTTGGATCTTCCTTAAGATAATAACATTAATTAAAAAAAAAATTGTCTGAAACAAATCGTTCGATGACATTGAAAACAAAACGGATATCAGTCAATACTGTTAAAAATTTTGTGGTTGTTTGTACATTTTTATTTGTATTTTAGAATCTTATGTAGTCATCCCCTTTACACATAAAGAAGAGACTACTCGTCGTAAACGTTTTCAAGTCATTATTGTCGGAGTGGTAAAATTGTAAAGTCAATGTTGTGAAAACTGAGCCAGGACGACATTTTGATAAACACATTTAGTAACGAGGCTAACTAACTAACGAGGCTAACTAACCCACATCGTATCCTCTCCGTATCATGGAAGAAAAACTCATTAAAAAAGGAAGATGAACATTTAACTTGTTGACATTCGGATTCTACGTGCAATTTTGCGTTAGAAGGTCACGGAGTGATTGCAATAGTTTTTCTTGCAACGATGAAAACTTTAAAAAAATATAATACCTATTGACAACGTAGGTTGAAGGCGACTTCAAGTGTCCATAATCAAGCATCCGTAATCGTTTAGGCAGTACTGCTTAAACGATTATGGATGTGCTTGAAGTCGCCTTCAGCCTACGTTGTCGATAAGTATTATATTTTTCTAAAGTTTTTATCGTTGCAAGAAAAACTATTGCAATTACTCCGTGACCTTCTAACGCAAAATTTCACGTAGAATCCGAATTTCAACAAGTTTAATGTTCATCTTTCTTTTTTAATGAGTTTTTCTTCCATGATACGGAGAGGATACGATGTGGATACTTTAAGGATACGCTGTAGCATATCCGTTCCGTTCATTCGGTCCGCTAGGGGACATATCCACGAACCTTAATTACTAATTGGTTTTTTCACTCACACAAATTTACCATTTCATCCATCACTCGCCCCCATGGGAATTCGAAGAGGGATTCTGCGTATAAAGACTGCCGATTATGATGCAGATATAAGAACCATCGAGCCTATAACTTCGGACCGAATAGACGGCCGGGAACCGTTTAGTATCAGAACATTCCAGTATTCTTAAATCTTTAAAATCTGGCATCTTTCCGGAAATTCAAAATTAAACCTATATGGAATACCATAAGCCAACCTGATACAAAAAATAACCAACAGACCAGAACCATTCTCCTAGCCTCTTCAGCCTTCAACCTAATTTATTTACAGCTTTTTACGTTCTTCTCTATTTTCAGATGCGCGTTTGTTGAATAATAATCATCACTGTTCAAGGTGGAGAAAACCAAAGTAGGGGACTTAATTTGATGCTTGGTCAACAAGAGTATCCAGCCATTCTATTATGTTCTACCACTGATTTTTCAATTTAAACTCTTTATATTTCTTATTCGTGACTTTAGTCATTTATCGAATTGTATTTTATTCATTTTATCTTTATCTTATTTAAGTGGTAAAACTTAAATTCTTGTGTTATCAATTTATTTCTGGTAATTTAGTAGTTATCCTTGTTCCAGTTTTCTTGTTTATTAAAAACTATATTCTAAAAGGATGAACCACTTTTAATTGTATAATTAGTAGATAGGGTAAATCTTTTGAAATGTAAAATAAATGAACTCAGACTTTTTTTAGAATGATGTCATCATATTCTAAAAATAGTTTTAATGAATTTGTAATATACTGATTTATAATGAAAATTATTTATTTTTTAAACCCTATTGAAAATTGCAACGTCGGAAACGACGTCGTAAACTACGTATAAACCGACAAAGTATACTACGTACGGAACGACGTCGGAAACAACGTAGGAAACGACGTAGGAAACTACGCCGGAAATTGGGATAGTAAACGACGTCGTTTCATACGTGGTTTCCGACGTCGTTCCATACGCAGTTTACGACGTCGTTCTATACGTAGTTTACGACGTCGTTTCATGCGTAGTTTACGACATAGTTTCATACGTAGTTTACGACGTCGATTCATACGTAGGTTACGACGTCGATTCATACGTGGTTTACTACGTCGTTTCCGACGTGGTTTACGGCATCACGAAAACTATTTCTATGACAATATAATTATTAGAATCAATAATAAAAGATAATTGCTACCTGAATGTGCTACCTGATAGATACTTAAAATATTGTAACACCAACGACTTCAAATAAATAATTTTACTAAATATATAATCTTGTTTCATTGCAAGCGATAACTAGTGTCTGGAAATAATACTCTATTCAGTTCTCATTCTAATTACCTTTTATTATTGATTCTAATAATTATATTATTATAGAAATAGTTTTCGTGATGCCGTAAACTACGTCGGAAACCACGCCGGAAACGACTTAGTAAACCACGTATGAATCGACGTCGTAAACTACGTATGAAACGACGACGGAAACCACGTATGAAACGACGTCGGAAACCACGAATGAAACGACGTTGGAACCTAAGTATGGAACGACGTCGTAAACTACGTATGGAACGACGTCGTAAACTACGCATGGAACGACGTCGAAAACGACGTATAAAACGAAGTCGGAACCTACGTCGTTTACTATCCCAATTTCCGACGTAGTTTCCTACGTCGTTTCTTACTTAGTTTCCGGCATTGTTCCATACGTAGTGTACGACGTCGGCTTATGCGTAGTTTTCTACGTAGATTACGACGTCGTTTCCGACGTCGGAATTTTCAATAGGGAAGATTTATAACATGCGGACATTAATTGATTTTGATGAAACTTCACATAAATATTTTTGTGATATCTTTACGAACTCACAAAGACGTCGTATGTCCTTGTCGTAAAGATGATGTAAATACATCGTTGCGACATTAAAATGTCTTAAAGTTGCCTTAACCCTTTGAAGCATACATTTTCCTTACATTAGCAGTATGGTTTCAAACTTCATGAACAGAAAGCTTTTGGGGTCGCTGATTACGAATTTGGAGTAAAAATTTTTGAAATTTACAAAATTCAAAATGGTGAATCCCATGTAGTGGGGAAAATTCTAAAATAAGTCCCGTGGCTTCGAAATGGGCTCTCCAGGGGTTCGTAGTATTCCATTCTTCAAACCCTGAAAAAAAGGATTATCCTTCGAACCCAAGTATTGACGAATTCTGACTTTTCCTGTCGATTTCTGTCAAGAAACAAAACAAAAGTGGATCGAAATGGTTAGAAGTCCTGACTTTTTTCGGATGATTCTTGAATTTTTTTAGTATGGGGGTTGAATTTGGACATAACCTAATGCCGCCATATTGGATTCGCCATTATGAATTTTTGAATTTTCATTTCAGATTCATAATGAGCGAACCAAAAAACTCTTTAGAGGTTATTTTCAGCTAATTAACTATTGTTGATTAGTCCCAGTTACATTAAGCGTGTAAAAAGGTATGGCACAATGCCGTGAAGGGCTAGATATATTTAAGATGTCGTAGAGATGTGAAAACGTCCTCCATTTTTTTGCTCAGTGGAGAGACACGAACCTATCATCGACTAAATTATACTGATTGTGAACCAAATTTTTAGAGAAAATGATTGAGAAGCCATTATTTTGTAAAGGGGGATAATAATTGAAAATTTGATAATTCCAAATCTAAAGAAAATGTTTAAGAAAAATTCGATGAATCGAAAACTAAAGAAAACGTTTAGGGAAAAGTCGAGTGTGGGCTACAATTTTATTCTAATACTCACAAAACATTTATAATTCACATTTTATTCTGCGATTTAACATATTGCTTATGAAGAAATAAATACAGTATTGTATTCATCAAAAAAAGGAAAGAAGAAAACGTGATTTTGAAAATAGAGATCAAGATACAGCGTCTATCCATCGACTTTTAACTTTTCTTATAGTAGGATGTCATATCGCAAAAATAGTCGTAAATAGTTTCTTGGATTATTTGATTTCTATTTAACAGTTGTTTGTTTTGTTTATTATATATTATTTATATTGCTGATATAATATTGCTCATCGATCAAATCTTTAGGAGAGAATCGCCTCTATAAAACAGTGGGTACAAGGGATATAGTCCTCTTTTCGATGTCAACCCTATGATACCTATTAAAATTGATGTTTAGTTTTGGTACAAAATCTATGAGACTCGTGCTCATAGAAGAAAAAGAAATCGCACAATAAACGCTACGTGTGAAAAAATTCCGCTAAGTACATGAATATTAATAGCTTATTTATTTATCTGAAATGTAATGAAAATTTTGAAATCAAAAAATAAAGCCAAGTGCGAATAATATTATTATTTTACCATTAAGCTCAATCATTTTATGGGTCAGCGTAATTTACTCGGCTCTGGCCTCGTTATACTGCCGGGGATCAATGGATACGTATGAGGAAATCGAGAAAGGAAAGTGTTTGAGGAGGTATAAAGAGGGAGGTATACATTTTAGATCAATCTAGCATTCCCGTGTTGCTTGTTCAAGTCTTACGTTTATTCCACAACATCGCTGCGACACAGGTCGCTGATCAATCTCTCTAGCAATCGACCGAGGCGAAGAGCTTCACAAAGTCATCATGTGTCATAGATTATACAACAATACGCAATCTTACTGACCATTCCATAGTAAGATCCATCTTTACTGCATTTTAGTTTTACTTTACATCCATATTTACTCTAATTACATCGACTAAGTAAAGCTCTCCCTGCGAACCCAGTAGTATCGAAGGTCTTTCGTTTCAGGCACCCCTCACTCAGCTGATACTCTTTAGCACACGTTTCTCATAAACTACTTTTCTCTACACTATCCTGTCCAGGCATACAACTATAGCTTCCATTACGTCCATACATCTTCTCATGCAAGCTCTTGTGTTTCTATGACTTTTTATAGCTTGTCGCCTTAGAGTCTCATTCACACATTCACACAATTCTTTCCTCGGTCTGTCTCTGGGTACGCTACCATTCGCTTTACCTCAGTATACTTTGTCCATTAGCGTTTTGCCGCATATATTCGGCAGGAATTGCATGCCAACCTTGTTAAATTTACTCTTATCCTTTTTTTAGTAGGACCAGGTCTCGCTACCGTACAGCACAGTGGGTGCAAGTACAGAATTATATATTGCAATTTCAGCTTTATTTGTTATATTTTTATTTCTAGTAATAGCACCTACACTGCTTTTTTTTTGCACGTGGGCTTTTTGTACATATTCGTGATCGACGAGTGCCGGGCAATGCGTAGTTTCTTGGACGTGTTTCGTACCGAGCTGATGGGCCAGAAATTTCATGCACAAGTTTATTGGACACAGGCAAATGCGGGAGCTTGTATCTATTTCACTTTATAAACATAACTACGGTATTTAAATATTGATCATTATTGCTTCAACCCTTCCTGGATCCAATGACGGCGAGCTTGTTGGTCGATCGGCAAGGAGGCTGACGTGGCTGATAATGAGAAGCTGAGGTATCGTCAAGTGAATATTCCGTGTAGCGAGATTGCTTGCAAAGTTCGTCTCTGGATTCCAAAGAGAGATTAGTTCAATGCCTAGTGAGCCGGGTGAAGATGGCGATACCCTCGCAACGACAGCGAAGATTAACGTAGATCTGGATCAAAGGGAAATCGCAACAATGACGGACCCGACACGTCACATGAGATTTAGCTATGCGGTGAGTACACAAAATGATTCCATTGATCATTAGGTGATCATAGCCGGGATTAGCTTCTCGCCCGTCAAAATGATGCAATGAGTTTCGCGAACATCACGTTATGTTAGTTTCAATGCGAGGAATCTATAATTAGACTTGTTGGCAGCTGAAGAGACACCCAGAATTCAGAGACAAGCGATAGAGGAGAGTGATAGAGTCGACTTAAACCTTATCTATGAGCGATGACGACTAGAGAGAGCGAACTTGATGAAAGGGCTAACCTCTGGAAGCTAAGAATCAGTTGTGTCATCAAGACGAAGAAGTATTATTCGTAATGTTTCGTCCTGATTAGACAATTGTGTCAACTGGCCAGCTGTAAATTATATTGCATACCATGATAAACGAGTTCATACAGATAACAAATGTGCAAGCCGTATACCTGACATTATTGACAGACTAACAGATGTGTTGACTCAGACCATGAACGAGTTTCGTCGCCAATTGGGTTCGGGTACTATCGTGACGGATCGGCTTTTGAATCATTTAACTGCAATAAAGGAACTGCCAAACTTCGATGGATATGGCTTAGAATGGATAAGATTTAAGCGCGCCTTTGAGCAACACACGAACTTAGTAGGTTACACAGATGCAGAAAACATGTCCTGATTATACAAATGTCTACAAGGAAAGGCGCAGTAGGCGATAGCAGCCTTAATGATATCTGGTGCGGGCGTTAAGCAGGTAATGGAATGCCTTGAATAAGATTTTGGGAATCCAGATATTATCATCCACAAAATAGTAAAAGAGGTCAGAGAACTACCAGCAATCAATGCAAACCAGGTAGATATTATGAATCTTACAACGAAGGCCAGAAATTGCGTAGCGGCTATGGAGGCTATAAATCATATTGGATACCTTCATAATCCAGATTTGTGTAAATGCATCTTTAAAAACTACCGGCGGCCATGCTCTACCATTACAATCATTTTGCTCAGGATGCCCCTGCTAAACGAACCTCGATCGGTGTCTCTCTCAAGTTTCTTATACAATGAAGCTCAGATGGCTTGTAAGGCTTCTTCAACCCGACTTCCAGGAACATCTAAAATGTCAGTGAATGATGACCAGGCGAATTCTAGACAAAGCTATCATAAATCTGGAAGAAAAACCGCCGATGTTTTTAATTTTAACGCAGGGGGAAGGGGAACTTTTCTTAAACGCATTATTTAAGTCCCATTTTCGTTTCGAAGCAATCGGAATGCTACTTCATGACCGTAGTCACGCAATTGTGGAAAAGGCTAATCAAATATTGGAAGAGAATACCCGAAGAATTGGATGCCGCTGGGAGGCCCCTCTACTCTGGAAACATAATAAGGTTGAATTACCTGACAATCGAAAAATGTCTTTCAATCAGCTAGTTAATATAGGGGAAAATGGATGAGAATTAAAAATTTGAAGAGCAATACTGTGAAAAAATAAAAAACCTGGTAAATAATGGCTATGTATTCAGGCACAAGTTGTTTGGCCGCAGGAAAATGCAGGAGCTTGTATCTAGTTCACTTAGAAGGGGGGTTAGGTAGGTGTCCGGCGTCGATTTTTTGTTACTTTGCAGGTGAAAATAGATTTCCATATTATGAAAAAAATAATAAAAATTTTGGGCAAAGATTCACATTTAGGGGTTGAAATCACCCCTTATACAATTTTGAGTCTTTTAGTATTTTAAGATGGAACATTGTTTTTTGTTTATTGTTTTTACACAAAATTGTTCTAATTGATCCTGTATTACAATATTAGCGTGAGTTGTAAAAACACTTACCCTCCAGAGTATTATCATTTAGAAAATCTACCCCTAGAATGCTGCGCCATATGACATATATGTAGTTTAAGATTTTGGACTTTGTTGCTGCAAACATATTGTTTTGATATTAAATTCTATTAAGAATCATCAGTTTTATTCTAAAGAACCCCTAAATTACGTTTCATCCAACCCTATAATATTATCAATGAATAAGAAATATATTTATTAATATAAAATTTCTGTAAGAAAAGGATAAAAATATTTGGTTTGGACAATCAATAATAATATAACTGATTTTTTGTTAATGGTGTCACTTGCTCTTACATTAATAAACCCTTGTTATGTAAAAACGATATGTGTAAGGGTAAGTGTATGTGTGTGCAATTTTTCAACGGAAATATGTACATGCCTGAACCTAAATAAAAATTCTTTAAACAGTTTTGTTATATCTATCATCATTAAAAATGCTTGCTAAACAAAACATAAAAAGTTTTTTAGGGATAGTTTTTACATAAAAAGGGTTTATTAATATAAGAACAAATGCTATCGTCAACAAAAAATCAGTTATATTATTATTGATTGTCCAAAACAAATATTTTAGTCCTTTTCTTACAGAAATGTTATATTAATAAATATATTTCTCATTCATTGATAATATTATAGAGGTGGATGACACGTAATGTAAGGGTCATTTAGAATATCACTGATGATTCTTAATAGAACTTGATATCAAAACAAGATGTTTGCACCAACAAAGTCCAAAATCTTAAACTACATACATGTCATATGGCGAGGCATTCTAGGGGTAGATTTTCCAAATGATGATACTTTAGAGGGTAAGTGTTTTTACAACTCACGCTAAAATTTTAATACAGCATCAATTAGAACAATTTTGTGTAAAAACAATAAACAAAAAACAATGTTACCTCTTAAAACATTAAAAGACTCAACAATGTAGAAGGGGTGATTTCAACCCCTAAATGTGCACGTTTGCCCAAATTTTTTGTTTGTTTCATAGTCTGGGATCCTCTTTTCACCTACAAAGTAACAACAAAATCGGCGCCGGACACCAAACTAACCCCCCTTGTTAGTAAACATAATTGCGATGTTCAAATGTTGTTGATTATTGCTTCCACCCTTCCTGAATCCCCGGCATTCGTGGCCTGGCAGATCCGGGCTTTATATTCGGATTAGTTGAGAATAATTACAGTTAGATAGTCCCCAAAAAGAGCCGGATTGAAGTAGGATCTTAGTTCTAGATTTCAAACGCTTAGTTTGAAAATATTATCTGAGACTAGTTGAAAATGAACTCGGAAATACGAATAGATTACAGTCAGATAATGTTCAAATTGAACCAGATATAAGTAGCATCTTAGTGTTCGAGTTGGAAAGTTCAGTTTGAAAATTCGACCTGAGACCAGGTCAGGGAGTGGAAAAGAAAGAAGAGGGAGAAGAAGTACCATGGGGAGAAAATCTCCATTGAGGAGAAAAAATAGGGATCAAGATGAACCTAAAAGAACCCGTTCTGAAGCTGTTATAATAAAACCAGCTATGGGGCGGATTTACACAGAGATCGTAAAAGACATACAGGCAAACGCCATACCAGAAGCGAAAAATAAAGGAAAGTTCTGGGGCAGCTCTACAGAGAGCTATCTCGGATAGCGGTGGAGTCCGCCAACTGGCTGCGAAGAGACAAATTGAGATTCGCGACATTGGTGTGACAAGGGAAGCGGAAGAAATAAAAGTAGCGCTCAGGACATTACTAGGCGAATGACTCGGCCGATGACTTGAGAGATAACATGACGAAATCAATCTACCGCGGAAGTCTGATGGCGTTCGTCGAGCTAAAGGAGATGGCAGCTGTTAAGCTGGACCGAGCTAGTCGCATCAAGATCGGGTGTGTAACCTGCCGAGCCCGCGTCAGAAAAAAGCGGAAGAGATGCTTATGGTACGATGGCTGCGGGCACATAGCATAATGGTGCCTCTGCGTATCAAGAAATGATGGAAGTGCAGTGCAGTGTGTTGTCCAGTGTGTTAAACCAAATGTGTGGCCTACAAGGAGGCGGAGAAGGCGATCAAAAAAAGGCTTAATGGCGACTGCACTACAGGGCCATCTGAGACGCTGCAAATGAGCCCAAGATCTGATGTGTCAGATGGCATGGACCATAATGCAGAAGTCTTCATAATCAGCGAGCAGTACGCTTCAAATTGCCAGTGGAAAAGCAAGGCAATAGAAGTCGCAGATAAATTAGCTGAAAACCAACATGGCTTTTGAGAGGACAAGTCCACAATCGAAGCAATGTGCGAGGTACTCCAGGAATAAGAGAGGGCGTGACGTGGAAAACACAGGACCGGATCGGTCTGTGTACTAGGTGTCCAATTGATGTCCAAATTGAACCGGACTAATAAAGGATCTTAGTTCTAGATGTGAAAAGTTTAGTTCGAAAATCATAACTGAGACCATTTCAAAATAAACTCAGATATCCAAATAGATAACAGATAATTTCTAAATTAAACTAATTTAAGGTGGGAACTTACTGTGCAATTTATAAAGTTTATTTTGAAAATCCGAACTGAGACCAATTGAAAATGAACTGGGCAATCTGAATAGATGACCGCTAACCTCTGGCGAAGAGGTTCACAGAGTCTTCATGTGTCATAGACCACACAAAAATACGCAAACTTACTGATAATCCTATAGTAAGATCCGTACTCTTTACTCTAATCCCATCCAGTAAGTAAAGCTCTCCACGCGGGCCCATTAGTATCCAAGGTCTTTTGTTAAACGCGTCTTTTACTTAGCTCATACACTTCATCATACAATTATTATAGACCGTTTTTCTTCATACACTCCTAACATTATTTCCTCGGTCTGTATCTGTGTACGCTACCATTCACTTCCCCTAAATATACTTGTTTCGTCCATCGTTGTCCTCTCATTCTCGGAACATGTCCAAACCATCTCTTTCTTTCACTCTTGTCAGTGTTTCCTCTAACGCCACATTCTTTGAGAATCCTCTTATTACTGACTTTGTCTATTAGCATTTTACCTCATATATTCCGCAGAAATTGCCTGCCAACCCTCTTAATTGTACTCTTATCCTTTTCTTGGTAGGTCCAAATCCCAGTACCGTGCAGTAAAGTGGGTGCAAGTACTGAATTATATATTGCAATTTCAGCTTGATTTGTTATATTTTTACTTATGGTAATGACTCCTACACTGCATATAACCTTCCTACCCTCATTTGTACGCCTGGCTATCTCTCCATCGATTTTTCCGTGAGTAGTAAATAAACTTCCGAGATACGCGTATTCATTAACTTGTTCTATCCTCTCATCATCTAGGGCAATGTTGCATACTGTCTTCTCATCCTTTCCTTCATACGCCATAATTTTTTATTCATTCACGTTAATTTTGATGCCCATGTTCTTGATGCTAGTATTCACTCTGCTCAACATTATCTGCAAGAGTTCGGCTATTTCTGCCGTAACAACCTTATCATCTGCAAACGCTAAGCCACAAAAAGGGCCATTCTTAAACACTTAATCATGAATATAATAAACAGCCGAGAGGTCATAACGCATTCTTCACAAATCACGTTTCCTGATATCAAACCAGTTACTCAGTTGTCCATTTACCCTCACACTCGTTTTACTACCCACATATATTATTTTTATTGCTATTAAGAGCCATCCATTGACTCCATATTATCTGATCCGCACATGATCTTGGTGGAATAAATCTATATACGACCTTTCAGATATTTTTTTGTTATTTTCATTACCTTACGAATAAGTATTTTTGAATATATTTTTCCTACGGTAATTAGTAAGCTGATAGCTCTAGAATTATTTCAATTACCTTCATGACCCTTTCCTTTGTACACTGAAACTATAAATACTATAACTGAAACTATAAACACTCGTCACTGCTTTTAAGAATTTTATGGGCAATACCATTTACACCAGCAGCCTTACCATTATTTAAGTTCTTATTTATATCTCTAATCTTAGAGGCACACATTCTTTCAACCGTGTTTTTCAAACGTCTGTGTTTTTCTTCGAAGTCACAGTTGTGCTGCTTCGTAGCTTCGCCTCCCAATGATCCCATAAAAAAAGTCTCGCCAAGCGTCTTTTGCTCCGTCCGTATCATATAATTTTTCACCTTGCTATTACTATTGCCGACTAACTCTGTACTGCTACTTCCTTTCTTAGTGATCTTCACCAATTTTCAATATAATTTCTTATTTCCTTCCAAAGCGTTTTGCATTTTCATCTCTTCTTCCGCTTTGATTTTTTCCTTGCTTTATTTAACTAGTATTTTTACTTTTCTGTTCATATACCTATAATCATATTGTAGTCTAATTCCGTCGTCATCCACAAATTCGTTTGATTTTAAAGTGTTGTGAATTTGGTCGTGGAGGGAATTTCTTGGAGTTGACTTGAATGTACTTTAAGTCAAATTGAATTTTTCTAGATTCAAATCTAAGGAAGGCATTAAATTGACGACTTCAACATTCGCCCTCGCCTCGCAACATTAAATAGGATCACCATGGGATTAAACAGGGTTGAAGAAAGATGCAAATAGTTGAGGTTCATATGAATCAAATCGTTACCGACAGAAAACGACATTCATTTGGATTCAAAACCTTGTGAATTTGACCATATTTGAAACAATTTTAATGTGTTTCAATGAGCTCCTTCTTACCGGGTGTGCGTCGTACTTTATGATAGGCGCATTTCCTATGGATAATAATGAAAATTATTAATATTATAAGAATAAGTATTTTATTTATCTATTTTTATTTAAAATTTTAAAAGAATCGTTTTCTAAAGTTTTTTTACATACACATTTTTATTACCTTTATCAAATTTGAAATAAATATCTTATAGCACTATGATAAATAAAAATAGGATTTAAACTATGTTTCTCTTACATATAGTTTTAAACAAAATATTAAAGAATATTAAAGTAATCCTTCAGAGACGATATCTTTCTCTAAACTTTTTTCTTAGAATTGAGCTGGTGACTTTCTTGATATTCAAATATCAATAAAGTAAATAATTGAATATTTGTATGCTATTATGTGAATTATTGAATTATACGCTAAATGGTTTATTTAAGAAAATTACTTCTGAAATAAATTTTAGAGCTCCCAAGTCACGAGATATTTGAAAATTAAATTGCACTTAAATTTGCAATTGGCGCTTGATTACTGCTTATCGCTGGCGATGTGAAACCACTTCATGCTAGTGACGCGAAAGATGGAACATAGAGTCTGTTCCTGCTGCCATACGACCGTACAAGTTTTTAAAAGTCGTACAATTTTTAGCATTTGTCTACTTGTTTCCTACGTTTTGAATTAGAGATTTATGTTTCGCAATGCAAAAATGTGGTATGAGTTTGTAAAATTTAATGCGTCGTGTATTTGAATACTAAAAAAGGGTCTATCTAATGGAAATAAACTTGAAATACAATTTTGAAGTATTACCCCGGTAAAAAGCTTGCATTCATAGGTATTAAAAATTTTAATTTCTAGGAATGCCCTTACTGCCGTTCTATTACGAATCCTCGATTAGGCAGCGAAAATAATTAGATTCCAATCCCTTTCAAAGCCGATTGAAGCTATCAAACGTAATCTCAAATCAATTACAAACAAAATTTTCATTTTACGCATTAGAAGGCGCTCCAAAAGTATGAAATTTCACAAACCTAATAGAATTGTGCATAAAAATACATCACTTTATCATTAAACTCTCATTTTATTCAAATTTGATCAATTAAAAAATATAAAATCTTGACAAACAAATTAAGAATTTGTGTTCATTACAGCTACCTTTGTAGAAATCAATGTTGACAACGTAAAATGATCAATACGGTGTTTTAAAATGCTTTTTACGTCATTATTATCCAAAGACAGTAAACAATAACAGCTTAGGGACAGTTCCACCAACCTCGGTTAAATCATTGGTTAACTGACGGCCAGTTAAAACAGGTTAAAATGCACGCTATACGCCATATTTAACCGTCGATTATCGGTTTAACCGAGGATCAACTTTTTAACCGAGGTTGGTGAAACCGGCCCTAAATTTGCGAATTTGAAAAGGATAAAAAATGTTCAATTCATTGGTTGCTTTGGGGTATTCATAAGTATTCAGAAAAATATTGTCGCCACTGGGTATAGAAAGGGAATCAGCTGAAGAGATAACTTCTGTTGCTATGGGAATTCAAAATGCGAGGACAAAAAGGGTATCGAAAAGAATTGAATAATCGTCACATGACCATTGAACAGGACATTTTCGAATACTTTTCAATGCAAAACCTTTCATCACAACAATAGGATATACCGGGGTATCCCATTCGATCCCATTTATCTCCCAGGTTATCACTGAGATATCCCTGGGGACAACCTGAGAGATAAATGGGATCAAATGGGATACCCCGGTATATCCAATTGCTGTGAGGGTTCTTACCGGGACAACTGTAAAAGCGTCGTTAAGTAAATCTGATCTAGTACAATTGAATAAATAAATATAATGTAAACTCCCAATGCACTCGCATTTTACCTGCACGCATGCGACTCGCACAACTTGCGACGTACCTACCCCGAATATGAAGACGCACTTGCGTAATCCCATGTCCAATCGTAGGATACCCTATTGTTGGTATTATTCATTGTTTAAAGTATACGGCCAACTACTAACTTGATGCGAAAAATATATTTTGTGCATGAAAATCATATCCAAATAATCAGCCACGTCGTCGTAAGGTGGTAAGTGCAGTAATAACGTCAGGTCGAGGGGACGTACAGGGACAAAACTAGAACCAAAAGAGTCATGGTTGGTTTGTTTTGCATACTGAGGAGCCTATCAGTCTTCTGTAGTTTAGAAATAGATGACAAAATGTGTACATTTCCCCAAGTACCCGAAAATTTCCAAAAATTTAATAAAGTTCAATATGTTCCCATGAATTTCATAGGTTTCAATTATTTTTTTCAAATTTCATAAGTTTTCATAAATTTCCAGAAATTTCAGACACTTGCAGAAATGACATACCATATCAAATCAAATTCAAATCAAATATTCATCTTAATTCAAGCTAAAAATCATAAATGTCTTTAATGGGAAGTGAAATTTCCAATCAAATTTAAATCAACTCAAATATTCTTTGTAAGATCGTTGGAACTAGGACCCTACGTCAGAATTGAATTGCCTTATTTTATTCCATAAATACTAGAATTACATCTTTTTTCAGATATTTAGAGCCTTGTTCTAGCCAAATCTTTACTCCGAATAAGAATTTGATTCAAAACAGGAATAGGCCCTAATTATCTCAAAAAGATGTAGTCACAGTATTTATGGAGTGAAATAAGGCTACTCAATTTTAAGGTTGGCTCCTGGTTTCAACGCCCTCAATTTTAGCTCAAAATAAAATGCTCACTTATTAGAAATGGAATTTCAAATCAAATTCAAATCAATCCAACTATTCTTCTTAGCTTTGTATCGGAAATTCAATTTCAAACCAAATTTAAATCTAACCTAGTGGGCCGGGTGAATTGAACGGATACGCTACAGTTGAATTTTTCAAAAAGTACAATACCTGTCATCAACGTCGGCTAAAGGCACCTTCAAGCGCTTCGTAGCGTATGTAAGTAGCATATACTACTTGAGCGATTATCGGTGTGGTTAAAGTCGCCTTCAGCAGACATTAATGACAGGTGTTGTACTTTGAAAAATGTTTACGCTGCAAAAAAAACTATTGCAATTACTCCGTGACATTCTAAAGGCAACCTTAAAGTAGAATCATAATTGCAACCATTTAAATGTTCATCTTACTGTTTTTATTTAGTTTTTTTGCAAGTTACAAAAAGGATACTATGTGGATACTACAAGTGGTTTGGTACAAAACATGCGTTCTTCTTAAACTGAAAACTTTTACGATATTATGCTTTAAAATAGAATATTAGAATTAAAGAAACGATGCGAATGTTCTTGTCTCAATCATTCCATAATAAAAGGATACCCAACACGTTTCTAATCTATCCTCTTCTATGGGACGCGTGAACTCGACAATTTTACACGGTGGGGAATTACTTTTCTCTGCCCAAGGAGAATTCGAGTTCGGACCTTATAGCGGTGAGGAGGCCTAAGAACATCCGCGGGTAGCGATGTCCCCACTGACCCCAACTTTGGCATGTAGAGGAACTGCGCTTGCGCTACCTATGCGTAAGAGGAACACGACGCAACTTATTGTTGCCATGGTAACGGATTGTCGCGCCGCATTCCTCTCACGCGTTCTAGCTCTACTCAGTAAAAAGGGTTGCATTGATTGGGACTAAAAAATTTAATTCATTTTAATACCTGATTTTTCCGGTCGTCTTCTAAACCGACGGGGAAATAGATATGAGAAAAAATCAATTCCCTTCAATGCAACTCGGAAAATTTCACAGAACAGTACTGGAAGTAATTGAAAAATACAAAAATGCGTAGTTAGGATCAATAAAATTGAATCCCTGCCAATGAACGTCGAATATTGCACGGAAGGGAACTGAAGGGGATTGAAAAGTTCGAGTGTGCAAAAGAAGGAATAAAATGGATTTAAATAAATTCAATTTCAAAACGCTTGGTTGAATTAAAATGGAAATTAATTGTTAGCGAATATTTTAAAATTTCTAATTAATAAGTGGCAATTGGGTAATGAAATAAAGAATTGTAATAATATTAAAAAATTGTTATTGGTAGTACTATATTTTAAACATATTGTGCGAAAATTCCTTCAGTAATGAGTTCCAAAGTTACTAGAAATTTAGGTTTTCATCTCGATTTTTAATGTAAATCCTATTTCATGTAAATTCTATCCTGGTGATAAATACAGTTACGCACATATACATTTTTATATGAAAATGAATGTTTCGAGGATAATCAAAAATGGTACAAAATCGTACCATTTTTTCGGTTTAATTGTCCTTGTAAGGGGTCTTTCAGGACCTCAAATACCTGTATATGACTCCCATTGAAGGTATATTAGTCAAAGACGAATAAGATACTAATTTTCGCATGCAGATTTCGGTATGGTATTCGACATTAATCAAAATCATTTTCGTCTTATCAGAACTGTTCCACTTATGAATTCGATGTCGACTGAAGTTAATTTTGAAATGAAAAATAATACAATCACTTGATTAACTGATCTACATTAGTTTGTTACATTAAAATACATACATTCGCTCAAGGAAAGCTGATTCGATAAAGAAATGGTGACGTAACATTGAAATATATAGAAAAATCATTGTTTTCAAAGTTTTAAACTTCAAAATGTTTCCACTAACTGGAGATATCATTTTAAAAATCTGAAAAAAAGTCATGGAGACTCATTTTGATATGTAGAAAAAGATTTTTACCAGCCATAATAGATATAAAAAAATTTTCTTTCC
>CAKNWT010305501.1:1970-12085 GCA_932066315.1 Andricus coriarius | reverse complement strand
ATAATAAATTGTTTAAACAATTCATGAAAATATCTGATTTTCAGTATAAAGTAATATTTTATGTATTAGAAATAATTCGCATTTAAGAAACCGCATAAAAATTATAATTAGCGCCAAAAACTCGCAAAACCCATTTTTTCACTTATGGGGTTTCTTTGGGACCCTATGAAACAGACTTATAGGGGTGATATTTGAAAATTAATATTTTATCCGTATTCTATGGCTCATTGTGAAGAGAAATGTTGAGTTTCAACTCAATTCAGATAATATTGAAGATTCTGAATAAGATTTACAAAAACGTCTTTTTTTCTTATGGGAAATGCATATTAAACTTCATGGA
Organism: Andricus coriarius; assembly: GCA_932066315.1. Lineage (NCBI taxonomy): Eukaryota > Metazoa > Arthropoda > Insecta > Hymenoptera > Cynipidae > Andricus > Andricus coriarius. Next base: position 11,745 of record CAKNWT010305501.1, on the reverse strand, counting down.
GCTTGCGGGTGCCGCAAGCTCCATGAATATAATTTAAATCCTGAATATAATTTTTTTCAAAAAAAAAAAGTGGTTGCACCTAACCCATTTCCGTTTCGTGAGGATTATGGAAATTTCCATAATACTAGCCAGTGCCTTTTCGAAAATAAAGTCCTATGTAAAATACCCGTTTATTTTCTCTGAACAGAAGATACAGCGAAAATATTCTGTCTTAAATAAAATCTGACAATGATCCCTGTTCCTTTAAGTCTACCCTAGCGCGTTCTATTATTTATGTTTTATTCATTGTACACCTCTCTCATGCTTTTTTATACTTCCCTTATCATTACACTTTATGTATTCTTTCTTGATTTATTTTCACAGGTGTAGTAACTGGTTTCTCTTTATTTCGTATCATATCATTTAATTTAATTCTAGGGTCGTTGTGGGAAATAACTTCTACGTATTTTGGACTTGAGAAAAGATTACTTCCATTTCTATAATTTTGAGCTTTTTTTCTTACTTTTAAAAATTCTTCTAAGAAAGGGAATTTGATTTAAACAATAAAAAAATATAGAAAAAATCTTTAAAAATCGGTGACGGCGTATTTTTTTATTAATGCTTTAAGGGATCTCTTTTATAAGAAATAAGATACATAAGGGTAGTCAGTAAACTTTATCGGTCCCTTATCAAATTCAGGAAGGATTTATACTCGTCGATTGAAAAGAGGGTTCCTTTTCATGGGTCTTTAAAGGTATTAGCTGAGCTCAACGTGCCTCGGGGAAGAAATATTTTTCAAAAGCTTACGATTTTTAAATTTATTGAAAAATATTTGCATGCTGTTCTATATATTATGCGCACTAGTGTTTGAAAAACAGAATTTTAATTTTTCCATAGCACTGAAATGGTTCCTACTAATTTTTTCCCACTAAATTTTCGATAATTTTTAAATATAATGTTTAATGGCGTTGGTATTAGTGATTAAATAACCATTAATTATTGAAGATTAATTACGGAAAACTATTTTTAATCTTTTATTACGACAGTTTAATTATAATTACATGTGTTTATGACACAGTTAATGTAAGATTTACTTAGCATTAACAAAATTAATTTTTTATCATGGTTTTTTGTAACAACACTTCAATAATTAATCAATAATTAATTACTAATACAAAATACAATAAAAACTATATTTAAATTTTTTGTATGGAATCTTTAAAAATCAACATTTTGTTTTGCATTTGTTGAAACATTTATAATTTTTGAATTATTTTTAAATCTTTTCAAAACTTCTAAATATATCTTACACTTACCCGAATTTTCTCTAAAATTTTGTAATCTTGCAAAATTGAAAAATTTTCCTTAAAAATTTAATTATTGTTGATAGAGACGAATTTTCAACAAAGTAGTTGAATCTTCAGCTAAAAAAGATTCTTTTTCAACGAGTTGCCTTTTTAATAAAAAAAGATGAAATTTTTACTAAAAAAAAACGAATTTTCTACAGAAGAGTTTCATTTTTTAACTAGAAAATATGAATTTTTTATGAAGAACATTAATTTTCTACCAAAATAGGCGAATTTTCAACGAAATAGTTACATTTTAAACCAAAGAGATGAACTTTTATCTAAAAAGATGAATTTTCATTTAAAAAATAAAATTTTAACAAAATAGTAAAACTTTAAACCGGATAATCTAACTTTTAACCATACAGTTGACTTTTTAGCTAAAAAATGTGATTTGTCAACGGAAAATTTAATAGTAGCTTTTTAACTAAAAACAGATTTTTATTATAAGTCAAAAAGAGTTGAATTCGTACAAAAAGGCGAATTTTCAACAAAATAGTTGAATTTTTAACCAAACAGTTAAAAATTTAATCCAAAAATTTGAATTTTCAAGACCAATAAAAATAATTTTCAAGCAACTAACCGAATTTGCTACCGAAAGGATGTATTTTCAATCAAGACCAAAATACAAACAAAATACATCAATTTTCAACTAAAAATGTAACAGTTAAATTTACAGTTAAAAAATTTAATTTTTAAAATGAAAACGAATTTTCAGCAAAACAGTTTAATTTTCAGAAAACTGAATTATTTTCAAACTAAAAATTGCATTTTCACCCAAAAACATTCATTTTAAACTATTACGTATCTATTAAGCTTACTGGATTTTTTCTAAAATTGTGTAATCTTGCAAAATTGAAATTTTTATCGCAATTAAAGAATTCACTTGAAAAGTTTTTAAATCTTCTCAAGATTTAAATTATTTTCGAACCTTTTCAAAACTTCTATTGTATTCTTTTAAATGATTGGAATTTTTGCTCAAATTTCGAAAATTCTTTCAAAGATAAAAAAAATTTTCTTAGAATTCACCAGCTTTTTTCATTTTTAGAAAAATTTTAAAATATTTTGAAATCACTTAAAATTTTCTTTACATATTTTGAAATCTTCCAAAATAAAAAAATTAATCTTTTAAAATAAAACCTGAATCATTTTAAATTTTAATATGACAGTAAAATGTTAAGAACATAATTTTTTTCATTATTAAAAGAACACTTACAATTTATATGTTTTCTATTATCAATAATGTTTAAAATCTTATAGAACTAAATTTTACCATGAAATAAAAGTACTTATTTGAAACTTTTTAATTGCAAAATTGATGGTGCAGAAAATTCGTAATACAACTTTTCAAGAGGATAATAAACATTCAAATTGACTTATCTTGGTATCACGATTAATAAAAACTATCACGTTTTCAAACATTTTAAATGTGATTCCCAGCTCGAATTTGTATTCCCAGTTAATTGCCGTGTTTTCCCGGTTTTATTTTAGTTTCCGCCTGATACCCTGACTGGTATAATTTTTGTGTGAAGATATGATCTTTTCTTTTAAAGAAAGTTCATTTGAACGCTAATTTTTGTCAAATTACTCTAAAAATGTGCAGAGAGAATTTTACTGAAATAAATAAGCAAAATTCATGACATAATTTTCCATACCTCTTGACATAAATACCCAGAATTGCTCCTTATCTTCAGATTAAGTATAAAAACCCATAACAAAATGTGCACTTTGATACCTTCCTGGATTTATTGTACTCGAGAATGGCATACATTTTCAAGTACCATTTTATGATAGACATATAATGATAATATGCAGCGAATCATGCCTATAAAAAGTAAAAACTTTTTTAAACTCTTTATGTAAGTTCCGACGAGAAATATCTTATTCTGTCTGAAGTTGAGAAAATGTATAAAGAAACAGTAATCTAAGTCCTGCAGTATACAGGGTTTCATATATTTTTCCGATGCTTTCTCGTTTCAAAGACAATAAACAAAAGACGTATTATTGAAACTTCTATTATTGACTGATAAAATAGCACATGAAACAAAGCATATTTATTACATTTAAGTTGAAGTTCCTGCATTTTCATTTGTTTGGAATTCATTTATTTTTTATTTTTTATTGAAACATTTAAAATTAAAAAAATTTTAATTGGAAATACTCTAATTCGTTTAATGAATATTTTAAGACACTCAAAGTTTGACAGTCCTTGGGGAAACAATTTTTACAAATTAGTATACAAAACTAAAACGAATAAATGCAATACATTGCAACAAAAATTACACGAAAGTACAACTTTTATCTATTATTCGGATGATATTTGGTCTTTTTTTATATTGCTGTTTTTTATTGTAATTTTAATTTATTACAAGAATTTAATTATAAAAAAGCACAATTACAAGAATTTACAGGGTTTTCAATCAAAAAGTTGTTCTTCTTCGACCTAGGATGACAAATATTTAGAATATTGTAATGTGATAAAATGATACCTATAATACAAAAATCTTCCATATTTGAATTTTAAAAGAATGGTAGAATAGTAAAAGATAATAATTGTTACTGAACAACAACAAAACTTAAGTTTTGAGCTTTTTTAAAAATATATATTAAATGATCTGATTGCAATATTCAGAACATTTGTCATCCTAAGTCAAAAAAGAACAACTTTTTAACTGTAAAAACCTATAAATTCCTATAGATTCTTGTAGTTGTAAATTCTTGCAGTTGTACTTTTTTGTAAATTCTAGTAAGAAATGAAAACTATAATAAAATACAACAATATGCAAAAAACTACAAAATTCTTTCTAATAATAGACAAAAGACAATACCATTCTTATCACAGTTTTTTAATATTTCAACTTTTGTGAAATCTTGTATTGTGTGGTAAAGATTTGTATTTTTCTGCAATAATTCACGTAAAATTAGAAGTATTTTTATGACGTCAAATGCCCAAATTTAAAACATGTATAATAATGTAGTTTTCTGTAACGCCTGGTAAATTTAAGAAAGTAACAACAAATATTAATGAAAAATTGTACAAATGTTCAAGTTGTACAAATTCGTACTTTATTGTTATTTTTGTTTCAATTTTCTACAAGAAAATATACGAAAAAATTAGCTATTTGTATTTAATTGTATTTTTTTGATAAATTTTGCACATTTTTGTACAAGTGTTAACAAAAACTTACAGTTGTAAAAATGTTGTATTTTCTTGTAACAATTGTTTCCACTAGGGGTATTTTGAAATTATATATTAAATATTCGGTACAAGTTAGCCGGGTTTTATTCGGTACACATATATCTGCTTTATTAAAATTATTTAAATTGTTTGAATAAATTAAAAATATAATGGAAGCGTGAAAAATTAGATAATTATCATGTTAATATCATTAAAAATAAAAAACTTTGTATACTGTTTTCGTGAATTTTCCAAATTGTACAATCATATTCGTTGTCCAAATTCAAGTATTAAAAAATGAAGAATAATTTCACATTTAAATATTTCGCAATTGTGAAATTAAACATTAAAATCGTTGAGGATTGTATTATTTTATCGGGAAATTTTCTTAATTGTTTGGTTTTACTTTTAAATCTTTTACAAGCGATGCTATTCGCGTAAACTCATAAATTAGTATTTATCTGAAATTTTAAATATACATATATTTTTTGTAATTAAAAATAGAAAGACTTAGCTTTTAAAACAAAAATAAAAAACTTAGCTTACGAATTTAAACAGGGGAGTTTGAAAGAGATATCTACAATGCTGAATTTGAAAGGGGAATTTTCTAATAGAGTTATTATAGGTCTGACTTTAAACAGGGCATTTTTTTAGAAGAATTATCATTTGGAGTTTGTTCTGGGAATTTTCCAAAAGAATTATAATCATTAGTTATACCTAGATTTGAAAAGGAAAGTATAATGAAGTATAATTCTGATTTTGAACAGTGAATTTGAAAAAAAATCATAATTTTGAGTTGGAACAGGAAATCTTCATAAGAAATATTAGGGAAAGCAGATCAGGGAATTTTCGAAAATGTTAAATTTCTTAAAACATGGAAATTTGAAAAGGAAATATAAATCCCGTAGCGAGAATATAAAGAATGGACCGGGTGAAAACCGGGAAATGACCATGGATTTAAAAACATCTGTTGGCTAGACCCTCTGGAAACTATTTGTAAATAAACAGTTTTTAATTAATACTTTTGAAAAAAAAGTAGTTCAAAGTTAAAGCATTTGAAATTAGAAATCTGCAAATGAGAAAGATTTACAAAAATTTTCTGAGTACACTTTCAAGTTGAATTCCATCAAAATAGAACAATTTTTATTTTCAGGCTTTAAAACTTTCATAATTTTTGTTGTACTCATTTAAACCTGTAAATAATATAAATTTGATCATTTCAAAGACGAAACGTTCAAAATTCAAATATAATGAATCTGAATGATGTATAATTGGATTTGTACAATTTCAAATTTGCAGCCTTTGATATTGTACAATTGAGCATTGAAGGCTTTTAAAATCTTAACATTAAAATTGCTCACATGTATGTTTTCAAAATTAAACAATTTGAAATTTAAAACAATTAAAATTTTACAGATTGAAAAAGAAACTTTCAGACTTGAACAATTATATTAAAATGTTTAAATTTGAAGTTATTTTTAATTTGAAAATGTTCTAAATTTCAAATCCAATGCCTTCCAAATTCTTTCGTTTCATATAAAAATTATTGTAGAATTCTTTATAAATCAAAGCCCAAGGCTTTCAAACGCTTAAAAGTGATAATTATTGTTTCAGAGTAAGGAAGTTATGCTTATTTATAATATTCGCAAAATCTATTTTTTCCATTAAAACTTTTTTTCTTAAACTAAAACAAAATTGATGAAATAACATCAAAGATTCCTTGACACCAGGCAAATCGATGGACTTATAATATTAAGCTCATTTACAATATTTGAAAAATCTCTTTTTTGTCAGTTACATTTTTTTAACATTATTCAAGTTAATGTAAGAATAAACAAGACTCCTTGATTCAAGAAGAATTCATTTACCTTATTGTCTCATTTTGTGAAATCATAGTGAAACAGTTACTCACTTTTCGCAAAAAGACGTTATTTCACAATTTTTTTTCAAGGTTAGTTTAAAGGTTAAAAACAGGAACTCAAATTGTCTTTAGATTATTGAACAAACTATGAAATATTTTAATAATATTTCTGAAGTCATCCTAGGTCCTTTCTGATTAGAAATTATGTGAAGAACTGAGGAAGAAACAGAATATCGTTCTAAAAGGTAGTTTTTAAAAGTTTAAGGGTATTTTGCTATCACTGACAAACGCTTAGACTTTTTACAAGGTAATTTTTAATGAGTCAAGGCCGAAAATATCAACAAAATATAATTAACATTTTTCAGCGTTTGAAAACCTTGAACCACAGGGTAATGAAAGAAACAGGGGGGTGAGATAACATTGAAAAAAAATTTTAGGCTACCCTATTGAGTATCACAGGGTGCTAGGGAGCAAACTATGCTGATAAAGCCTAAACACACGTTTCCTCAACCAGGCGTTAATAGCGATTGCAATTTTTACTCGCCTTTACAACCCAGCAAATATGTGTGACTTACTGAAAGGATCAGTTGTGTGTGGTAGTGAATACCGGTGCGCATGCCGAACGGGGATGAAAGATCAAAAGCAAGAGGTACAATGTCGTTAGCAAATTGCGCCATTGTTAATAGATATAATATATATAAGTTTGTATAATAGAATGATTTAAAAAAACGATTTTACAATCTGAAGACTCACTCTTTTCGATTTTTTCATAATATAAGTCAAATAATAGAGTTTTACCCCTAGAAGAACTCGATCGGATGATTCTAAGCGCTGACCGCACAAAAAATTATCGGGGAACTATTCGGGGCCAGGATAGACCATCCTCATCGCAAATATGGCGCTGTCAAGGCAGTCCATTATGGTGCTGAGTAGAAGTGAAACGTTTTTCTATGGTCAAACGCTTGTCTGATCAAGATAATTTAGGGATAGTCAGTCGGTGTTGTGAAAATCTATTTTAGATAGTTGACGTTAAAAATTATTTCAAAGACCGTCTAGAGACTAGATGATGAAAAAAATTATTTGTTTTTGAAGTAGGTACATTCTTCATCTTTTTACCATCAAGCCCACTGAATATTTTTGGAAATGTGCGAAAAAATATTTGGATTCAACACCTAGACAAATGTTTGGTCCTGATAGGCTAGCCAGCACCCGATTAGAGTCCCCAATGACTGACTAGATAATGAGGAAACAAATTCATTTTTTTTAATGTTTATTTATTATTTCTGGTTCTTTAAAACATCCTCACTTTTTTGGGAAATATGCATAAAAATATTTAGGCTTGATGTCTAAAAAATTTGTTGATCACAACGGGATAGCCAGCACCCGATTAGGGCCCGAAAAGACGGTCTAGACAATGCCCTAACTGGACGCAAGTCTGTCCTGATAATTTTCTACATGGGGGTCTGAAAAATTTTCAAATTAAAAACTGAAAAAAAATCAAAAAATGATCTTTATGAACGAATGTTTTTTTGTAGCAAGCAAATGATTTAAAAATTACTGGGACCATAATTTAGGACATCTATTTGAGTTACAAAAAAATCCAACAATTTTTTTATTTTAAGTTGTGCCGTCTATAGGCAATTAGAAATTTTTTTTTTCTTTAAATAGAGATTTCCATTCAGTATGATTGTTTTCAGTAGAATGTTACTAGTAAAACCTTAAAGTTTCTAAAAATTTTAAACACAAAGAGAATTAGCCCAAACATTGTAATTTTTTTTATATTTTTACTAAAAAACTGACATAATAATAAAATTAATAATCTTCCCCCTTAATATCCCCTTATCCCCTTAATAATCCTAAAAAATTAGTAAAATTTTCATAACTTTATATTCAAGTTCGAATGCATGTTTAAAAGTTTTCTGCAAGTTTCATATCAATCAATGATACCGTTCTCTAATTATCGCTATTATAAATTTAAAAAATGTTTTTCGCGCCAAAAGATGTTTTTCTTTTCCTACAATGTGTGTAGAAGATGACCTCGAAGTATGAAAAAAATAAACAGAGAAACATTTTTTGTTGTTGGGAAAAGTGATTTTTCGTTTTTAAAAGGTAAAAATTGAGTTTTTACAGTTTTATACGTGAGAAAAGATTAGGATCGATAATATTTGATTTCAGTAACCCTGGTGTGGTTTTTCATTCTTAAAAAATCTTGTTGTTTATATTTGTCTATGATTAAAAAAGATTTGCAGCGAAATGTTTAACAGTATCTACTGTAATAAAAATCTGCAACCATTCAATTAATCATCAACTGATTAGATCATAATTTTATGATTGGAGATTTTAAAGATCAGAAATAATTATACATTTCGCAAAAATATTTTTGTTATCATAGGGCATAGGCACAAATAAACAATAAGAGTTTTTAAGAAGAAAAAACTATCCTCAGATTATTTAAATCAAACCAAAAAGGATTGCATAGCCTATTAAAACGTTAGTTAAGTCATTCAAACTCCCCACTTCCATTTTTTCCCTCTCCTCAATTCACCCTTCGCCATCCACTCACCAACTTCTTCCTCTTCTACTTTCCCCTCTCCTCCCTGCCCCAGCTGACACTCCCCTTTCCTTACTTCCCTTCCCTAGCCCTCTTTTTCCCTCCTCTACTCACCATAATTTCTAATAATTTCTCCTCACTTCCCCTTATTTCCCCTCACTTGCTCTTATTTCTCCTTATTTCCCCTCAAATCCCCTACTTTATCACCCCTTAATTCTCCTATTTTCACATACTTCCCCTTCCTTTATCTCCCCTACTTTACCTACTTCCCCTCCACTCACTTTCCCACCCCTTTCCCCTGTCCTAATTTCCTCTCACTTACCCTACTACCCCTTCTCTCATTTCTCCTCAATTGTCCTACTTTATCTCCTCTCATTTCCCCTACTTTCTCTCGCCACATTTTATCTCACTTCCCATACACCCCCCTCATTTCCTCTACACTAATTTTCAATCGCCTGTAGACGTCAAAAACTGAATTAACACATTTTTTCGAATTTTGTTCTTATTACTCCAGTAGATGTCCTGAATGATGGCCTCAGCCACTTTTGATTTATTTCTTGATTTATTTATCGAATTTTTTGCAGTTTTAACTAACAAATTTTGGCGGCAGCATTTAGAATTATCCTATAAAATTTTTCTAGGGATCAAACTTCACTATTTGACTTATATTTTGAAAAATTCTAAAAGCGTTCCAACTTTTCAAAAAAAGCCTTTTTTCGACTACCCTGACGCACACCCTATTTGATTTTTGTCTTTTTTTATTGATTTTATTTTCTGAATGTCTTGAAAATGCGTGTATTAAATTTTTATACATACAAAATTAGGCCCTTACACACACACACACACACACACACATATAT
>CAKNWT010305495.1:0-12000 GCA_932066315.1 Andricus coriarius | reverse complement strand
AGAACCCCTTAATGCGACGCAGATATGACTTTATCAAAAAATAATCTTTTTCAGAATTTTACATTGTAAATAGAGTCTCTGATTGTGTCAATGGAGTCTGGTTTTTGGGCTCCTTGAAAATTTATATTCGAATTCATAGATAAGCATTTGATATCGTAGACGTAGGGGTGGTTTTTGAAAATTTTATATGGTGCATTCGCGAGTCCAAAATAAGCTCACAATTCTGACGCACTTTGTTTTTTCGCTGATTTTATTTTTGGTAAGAGGGTGGTTTTTTTGCACATAGAGTGTGCTTTTTAAAAATTTTTGGGTGCATTCGATAGCCGAAAATAGGCTAAAAATTCTGTTGTTCTTTTCTTCTTCCGGGTTTGAGTTTTTTTCTATAGGGGGTAGTTATATTTTCAGGAGGGGTGGTTTTTGTATATTGGTTGTTGGCGCGTTCAAGTGCCCAAAAAAGCCTGAAATTCTTTCGTATTTGATTTATAATTTTTTTAAATTTGTATGTTTGTATGTAGACAAATTTTGCTCCGCGTTAGAGACGAACGCAATAAAGTTGGAGGAAAAGAGCGACTCTGTTGCCGCTCTTTTCCTCCAACTACAATCTGTTCATCTTTAGAGCGGAACGAAACTTGTCTTTTTCTTGCTCCAACTGCTTGTCGATCGTACTTTTTCTGGAAATTGATAATTACTCTACTCTGGCTCTAGGTGCCTCAATTATGAATAAGGTGTTGAATTTTCAACCTATTTATAGTCCTCGTTGGCATTTAGCATTTAATAATGAATATTAGTTTTACAATTGCAAAATAAAATTAGAGTTTATTTAAGAAGGTTATTACAAAGTTGATTAATATGGACCGAAGTTGACTCCCCTGGCGAAAACCTTAGTGTGATGCCATTTCATTTTTAAGTCCTTTACACTTTTATTCATCTCGTTTTTATTAAATATTATATAGTTAATTTTTTTATTTAAAACATGACTAAATAAAAATAATTGTACGCATTATTTCCAAATAAAATAATTTCCATAAAAACGTGACGAATATAATTGTAAAGAAACTTTCAAGGAATGGAATGAGCTTTTGTAAATAAAAATGGAATCCAAATTACGTATTTTACCTAAAGCAGATGCAAAGACAAAAATAATTATGCATATAACTACATGTTATAACCATGTTAATGCAATTTTTTTGAAAACACGTTTTCTTGGCGTGAAAATTCTCTAAAATTCTGCCTGACATTGTGATGAAAGGATATATCCACATTCAAACCGGTAGTAGTAGTAAATAGTTACAAAATACAAATAAATTAAATATTTCGTATACAAATAACAATGTGATAATGTAAAATCCATTTTTGAAAGAAATACCTTTTTCTATTTAATTTTTCACTCATCAGCCTTCTATTTGTCTCGTAAAGCGTTCATAATCTTTCAGGTATATGTTTTATGTTGATTAAGATTTTAGAAAATCAAAAAAAAATCCATAGACTTTGTCAAAAATTGTTTAATTGATATCTCTAATGCTCCATCAAATCTCGAATGGACTTTCTCATTTTTTTTTTGATCATTCGATTTTTGAAATGATTTTTTTTCTCTCCTGAAAAGTTTATCCAGGCGGACTTACATGGCTTTGCCGGCGCACCCTTCATTTGTAAATCTAATTTTCAAAAAGATACAAAACAACTTTAAGTAATGAAAAGTCTCAAATAACGGAAATGAAGAATTAAAGAGCATCAATTTTAAAAGTGGTCAGAGAGAGAAAAAAAAAGTTAAGTAAATCAGATCTTGTGTAAAGTTAATTTATTTTTTATGTTGACATATTTCATGAGCAATTGCCGTAAAGTTGACAATTTTTGACAATAAGATTTTCAAAAACAACAAAATTTTCAAACCGCCTAAAACATTAAAAAAAATTAAGGATAACCCGAGAGGATATGGCAATATAAAACTAATATATCAAGTAACGTATTTGTGATGGATATGAATTTTACACACAAAAATGGTGTAAATATTATTTTACAATTTTTCATTCTGAATTTGTAGCTTTGAATAGGTGTATAACAAGACATTTTCCGTACTTTTTTACTTATGATTTCCAAATGAAGTCGTCCAAAATTTAGAAACTTTATTAAATTGTGCTTTTATATCATTTTAATACCTTACTCAGATAATGTTAGAATAAAGTTATTATTAAAATAAAAAGTGGCAAATGACTAAGACTTAAAGAGGCAATTACAAAATACATATTCCAAAAAATATAGATTTTATAATATAAATCCTTTTATAAAAACTTTAGTCACGACACTGGTCGTTTCTCACAAGCGCTGAATCAATTCCTCTAGTTATATAAGAAAGTTCCAAATTTCATCTATCAGCGTGAAGCGTGCGTTGCGTAGTTTCGTTTTCATTTTTCTCATTTATTCAATCTTCGAATAACTATTTATTCGTTCAAATTTCTTGACCAATGAAATTCTTGCTGAAATTGTATTCTCAAAGAATGTATTCAGTGAATCCATGTAACGTAGAATTTACTATTACTATTGATAATAGTAAATGGCGAGAAATCATTTGAAGATTTCAAGTGCACGTTATGTAATTTAATATTTTAAAAAAACATAATTTTTGTACAATGAAATTTGTGGGTACTTTCACGGCCATATTTTAAAATGTAAGCTTTAATATACATCTCTAAATAATTAACAAATTAATACCTATAATTAAAAATAATTTCATTCTGATCCGATTCTCAGTTCTCAATATAAAAATCATTGAATATGTCTTTGCACTGGAATCTTTAAATAATTTTGTATAGAAAAATTATGTAGTTCAATATTGTGAAAAAATTAATGAATTTACAACACACAACAAAATTAATGAGTTTACAGTTTTGACTTTGAATTTTTCTGTAAATTTGAATAAATAATAACCTTTTAAACTAATTCCATAGAAAAGTAAAGTATAGGTACATATAGTATTGAAAGCAGACTTCAGATACTTATTTCACAACATCACAATAATTTAAAATAATTATAAAACTGGAATAGAAGTATTTTGAACATAAATAATCTTTTATTATCAAAATTATAGCCAATATTCAATTGTATTATCTTGAAGTAAATAATTGATTTTTGTACTAAATTTAAACAAATTAAAATTGAATCTTTATTCAATTTAATATAGTGAAAAATATTAATCAGCTAATAACTAATTAATCTGCTCAGAACATAAAAAGCATTCAACTATAATTTTCATTCAGGCATTCAAACAATTTTTACTTTACATTTTTGTTTAATTTTGACTTTTATTTCTAAAAATTTGATTAATTAGTAACCTTTTATAATAATTTCCGAAAAAATTAAACCATATTTACATGTAATTTAAAACATTAAATTTAGATAATAATCATTTCACAGTATCACAAACATTGACAGAAATTACGTAATTGTAATGGAGGTATTTTAAATGTAAATAAACTTTTATTATACAGATTATACCTAATATTTAATTAGATAACCTTAAAGTAAATAATCAATTTATGTAGTTAATTGAAACAAATCAAAATCAATCTTTGTGTAATTCAATATTACGAAAAAAATTAATCAGTTAAAAAATAATCAATCAGTTCAAAAAATAAGAAGCATTAAACTATAACTTTCATTAAAACATTCAAATAATTTTTACTCATAGATTTTATTTTTAATTTTACCTTTTATTTCTGAATATTTGATGTGTTAATAACCTTTTAAACTAATTCCAGAAAATGTAAGTTTCAATAGAATCTTTTAATAATTAATTAATCAGCGCATAAAATAAAAAGTATTACACAATTATTTTCATTAAAACAATCAAATAACTTTTACATCATATTCTCCTCTCAATTTTAAATTTCATTTCTATACATTTAATCTATTATTTATTATTAAGAATCAATTTATATTACTCAATTGGAAAACAATTTAAATTCAATCTTAATTTAATTTAAAGTTTTTAATAAAATTAATCGACTTATAATTAATTAAACTGTTTACAACATAAAAAGCATTAAACTTTTATTTTCATTAAAACATTTAAAATAATTTTTAATTTTAATTTTCTCAAACATGAAATTTCAATTCTGAAAATTTGAATTATTTGTAACTTTTTATACTGATTTAAAAAAAAATAAACATAATATTTATATATAATTGTGAAAATTGAATTGAGATACTCATATCAGCATTAATCTATAATTTTCATTGAAAAATTCAAGTAATAATAACTAATTAATCTGCTCATGACATAAAAAGCATTAAACTATAATTTTCATTCAGGCATTCAAATAATTTTTACTTTACATTTTTTTTTAAATTTTGACTTTCATTTCTGAAAATTTGATTAATTAGTAACCTTTTATAATAATTTCCGGAAAAATTAAACCATATTTACATGTAATTTAAAAAATTAAATTTAGATAATAATTGTTTCACAGTATCACAAACATTGACAGAAATTACGTAATTGTAATAGAGGTATTTTAAATGTAAGTAAACTTTTATTATACAAATTATACCTAATATTTAGTTAGATGACCTTAAAGTAAATAATCAATTTATGTAGTTAATTGAAACAGATCAAAATCAATCTTTATGTAATTCAATATTGTGAAGAAATTAATCAGTTAAAAAATAATCAATCGGTTCAAAAAATAAGAAGCATTAAACCATAACTTTCATTAAAACATTCAAATAATTTTTACTCATAGATTTTATTTTTAATTTTAACTTTCATTTCTGAATATTTGATGTGTTAATAACCTTTTAAACTAATTCCAGAAAATGTAAGTTTCAATAGAATCGGTTAATAATTAATTAATCAGCGCATAAAATAAAAAGCATTACACAATTATTTTCATTAAAACAATCAAATAACTTTTACATCATATTCTACTTTAAATTTGAAATTTCATTTCTATACATTTAATTTATTATTTATTATTAATAATCAATTTATATTACCTAATTGAAAAACAATTTAAATTCAATCCTTATTTAATTTCAAGTTTTTAATAAGATTAATCGACTTAAAATTAATTAAACTGTTTACAACATAAAAAGCACGAAACTATTATTTTCATTAAAACATTTAAAATAATTTTTAATTTATATTTTTTCAAACATGAAATTTCAATTTTGAAAATTTGAATTATTTGTAACTTTTTATACTAATTTAACAAAAATATTAAACATAATATTTATATATAATTGTGAAAATTGAATTTAGATACTCATATCAGCATTAATCTATAATTTTCATTGAAACATTCAAGCAATAATAACTAATGAATCTGCTCATAACATAAAAAGCATTAAACTATAATTTTCATTCAGGCATTCGAATAATTTTTACTTTACATTTTTGTTCAATTTTGACTTTTATTTCTGAAAATTTGATTAATTAGTAACCTTTTATAATAATTTCCAAAAAAATTAAACCATATTTACATGCAATTGATAACATTAAATTTAGATAATAATCATTTCACAGTATCACAAACATTGACAGAAATTACGTAATTGTAATAGAGGTATTTTAAATGTAAATAAATTTTTATTATACAAATTATACCTAATATTTATTTAGATAACCTGAAAGTAAATAATCAATTTATGTAGTTAATTGAAACAAATCAAAATCAATCTTTATGTAATTTAATATTGTGAAAAAAATTAATCAGTTAAAAAATAATCAATCAGTTCAAAAAATAAGAAGCATTAAACTATAACTTTTATTAAAACATTCAAATAATTTTTACTAATAGATTTTATTTTTAATTTTAACTTTCATTTCTGAATATTTGATGTGTTAATAACCTTTTAAACTAATTCGAGAAAATATAAGTTTCAATAGAATCGGTTAATAATTAATTAATCAGCCCATAAAATAAAAAGCATTACACAATTATTTTCATTAAAACAATGAAGTAACTTTTACATCCTATTCTCCTTTAAATTTGAAATTTCATTTCTATACATTTAATTTATTATTTATTATTCATAATTAATTTATATTACTTAATTGAAAAACAATTTAAATTCAATCTTATTTTAATTCAAAGTTTTTAACAAAATTAATCGACTTATAATTAATTAAACTGTTTACAACATAAAAAGCATGAAACTATTATTTTCATTGAAACATTAAAAATAATTTTTAACTTATATTTTTTCAAACATGAAATTTCAATTCTGAAAATGTGAATTATTTGTAACTTTTTATACTAATTTAAAAAAAATTAAACATAATATTTATATATAATGTGAAAATTGAATTGAGATACTTATATCAGCACTAATCTATAATTTTCATTGAAACATTCAAATAATAATAACTAATTAATCTGCTCATAACATATAAAGGATTAAACTATAATTTTCATTCAGGCATTCAAATAATTTTTACTTTACATTTTTTTTTAAATTTTGACTTTCATTTCTGAAAATTTGATTTTCAGAAATTTGATTGAAATAAAATTGAACAAGATTTCAAAACATTTCGAAAGATTTCCAAAATTTTCAGAAAAGTTTGTGGAAGATTTTAAGGCAATTTTTTCATTTTGCAGAATTAAAATTTTTTTTAGGAAAAATGTACTCCTTTTAAAAGAAATTGAAAAGTTTTGAACAAATTTCAAAAATAATTTAAACCTTGGAACGATTTCAAGAAATTGAAAACAAAATGTAGATTTTTGAAGATTTCGAAAAAAGATGCTTTTTAGTAAATTTGAAAGGTTTCAAGAGAATAAAAGTTTTCTTTTAAGAATTTCAAAAGATTTCCAACAATGTCGAAAAAATATATAAAATTTTTGCTGGATTAAAAAGAAAATGATTTTTGAAAAGATTTAAAAAATAATTTCAAACATGAAGCAATTTCAAAAAAATTAAGAATTTTGAAAATTAAAAAAAAATGGTTTTTTAAACTTCTGAAGGGTTCCAGGACAATAAAAAAATCTTCTTAAAATTCCTGGGAAGATTTAAATAATGTTTTGTTTTGTAAATTAATTTTAAGAGAACATTTAAAAGCAAAATTTTTCAATTTTGCAAGATTACAAAATTTTGGAAAAAATTCGTGTTAGTTGTGGAAATTTTAAGAAGTTTTGCAAAGATTTAATAAAATTTAAAACAAAATCGATTTTTAAAGATTTCGAAGAAAACATTTTCTAAAGGTTCATAGGACATTTAAAATGTTTTTTTTCTATTTTCAAAAATTATTTTAATACAATATTCCAAAAGATATCTAAAATTATGTTCAAGAATCTGAAAAATTACAAAGAAGTTTTGAAAAGGTTAAAAAATAATTAATAAAAGATTTCAAAGAATTTAAAACGAGTTCAAAAAAATTTAAACGAAATGTAGATTATGAAAATTTCGAAAAAAAGTAGGGTTTTAAGAATTCTGAAAGGTTTCAAGATAATAAACAAGTTATTTTAAGATTTCTGGAAAAATTTAAATGATTTTTTATTTTGACAAATTAGTTTTAAGATAAAATTGAATAAGATTTCAGAACATTTCAAAAGATTTCCAAAATTGCCGAAAAAGAATCTGGAAGATCTTGAAGCAATTTTTTTTTTAATTTAATGAAAAATTCGAAACAGTTTAAAAGATATTTAAAAATTTTGAATAAATTGCAAGAATAATTTAAAACTAGAAACGATTTCAAGAATTGTAAAACAAAATGTAGGTTTTGGAAGATTTTGAAAAAAGGTTTTTAAGAATATTGAAAGACTTCAAGAGAATAAAAAAGTTATGTTAAGATTCGTAGGAAAATTTAAACGATATTTAATTTTGAAAAATTAATAGATAAAAAAGTGTTCTTTTAAAGATTCTTGGGAATACTGAAATAAATCTTATTTTGCAAAATTTATTTTAAGCTGAAATTGAAAAACATTTTTATATATTTCAAAAGATTTCCAAATTTGTCAGAAAAGTTTCTGGAAGATTTTAAGGCCATTTTTCATTTTGCAGAATTTTGAAAAAAATGGAGGAAAAATTCTACTTATTTAAAAAGATATTGGGAAGTTTTGAAAAAATTTCAAAAATAATTTAAAAACTTAAACGATTTCAAGAAATTTAAAAGAAAATGTAGATTTTGGAAGATTTTGAAAAAGGTTTTTGAAAATTTTGAAAGATTTCAAGAGAATAAAAAAGTTACTTTAAGATTCCTGGGAAAATTTAAACGATATTTAATTTTGAAAAATTAATTTTAAGATAAAATTGAAAAAAATTCCAAATACTTCGAAAGGTTTCGAAAATTGTTGAAAAAGAATTTGCAAGATTTAAAAGAAATTTTTCATTTTTAGCAGCATTTCAAAAAACATTTTAACTTGAAACAATTTTAATAAATTGAAAACAAAATGTAGATCTTTGAAGTTTCGAAAGAAAGGTACTTTTTAAGAGTTTTGAAAGGTTTCCAGAAAATAAAATAGTTTTTCTTTAAAGATTTCTGAGAAAGTTTACATGATTTTTTATTTTGAAAAATTAATTTTAAGATAAAATTGAAAATTATTTCAAAATATTTATAAGAATCTGAATTATTTTCTTGTTTAAAAAAATATATGCAGAAATTTGTATAATTTAGTTCAATGAAGCGTTAATTTTGATTTCGAATAATCATTGTAAATGTCAATAAAAATAAAATTCAATTGAAATTTACTATTTTCACAGTTTACAATATTTACATATGTCTATGCTAAATATTCAATGTTCACTTTATAGATTCTTTTGCATTCTTTTCAAATACACTAAAATATGCCTAGCCCTTGAAAATTCCTTCAAATTATGCAAATAGATATCAAATTCTTTGAAATCTTCTAAATTAAATTAGTGAAATCAATTAAAAAATCCTTAAAATCTTTTACATTACCTCAAAATATTTCAAATCCTGTTAAAGCTCTTGAAAATTCCTTGGATTTAAAAAAATACCCTATAGTCTTTAAACTTCTTTGAGATCCCTTCAAATGATCAAAATCAATTCCTTAAAGTATCGGTGATTTTTTTTATTATGAGTGTTTAATTTGAACATTTTTTGAAATTATATAAAATGTTTGATCTGTAGACATACTCAGATGCCTGACATACTTCTATTCAAACAGAAAAAAATAATTATTCGAATATGTTACACGGAGAAAAAAATCAACCTATAATAGTAAGAGTACTACTCATACTATTATAGCAGGCTTCATTCTTTGCTACCCTAGTACAAAATTGTAACATTTTAAGCAAGGATCCCTTCATGCTTAAAAAGTACAAAATTTCATGCTTTTAGAGCATTTGTGCCTTACGAGAATAGTATGAGTACTCTTACTAAAGAGATATTAGGCCACGCCTACCTACGAACCTAGCGCCTGGCGTGTTTTCAGGGATGCAGCGAGATATTGGCGCCCCTTAATCCAACGCCTGTAGAAAAATTTATGAAACTCTATAATCATAATAACACTACTTTTTTGAAATAAAATTCTGAGATACTTTTTTATGCAAACATCAAACAATTATTTTTTTAAATGATAGTTTTACTGAATGGCCCCCTTTCTTCTCGACGCGGCCCTGGTGACACGTTAGATACATCACTTTCAGAACGCTCAAATACCGGTCGACGCGTTTGAATACGTGCGCTGTGTTTATAAAGAAATATAATTTCTTATGTGATGTGAATGATATAACCAATATTTTAATTTTTTATGTGAATTATATTAAGAGCAACTGTGTCTTAAATCTCACCAACGTCCGGTTAATATATTACATAAATTTTCTTTTGAAAATAAGAAAAAGTTCCCAGTATTACTGTATTCGTTTTTACGTTTTTATTCTGTGTGAAAAAATTGAAAAGCCCGCCAGCGCGTAATGACGCATGCGCTCTGTAGCTTTCATATTTGCTTCACAGCAAGCGCTAGTAGGCGTGGCCTAATATCTCTTTAGTAAGATTACTCATACCCAAAAAGCATGAGTTTCTTACAACCGTAGCAAGGCGAAGTTTATACTATTCTCGTAAGGCACAACTGCTCTAAAAGCATATGCCTGTAGCAATAACGGCATGCGTTTTATTCTTTTACAGTATAAGACATTTCATGCTACAAAGGTTTAACTTTATACCAATGTTGGTAGAAATCCATACTAATTTCGTACGTTAAGTTTCATGCTATAATAATAAGAGTTTGGCATACTATAAGAGGCTGATTTTTTTCACCGTGTACTATGAGGAAATGGATATTTTAATCCTATAGGTAAAGTAGAACCGAACGTATACGAGTTTTACAAACTCATTTCTACTTACCACAGTAACAGCGTAACAGTAAAGCGCCATATACTCTTCTCTTTACTCGCCAACTTTATTTCTTTCATCATTCATTCATATTGTATACAACACGCGGGTCACATTACTAAATACGAAGAAAGAAACTCGTGTCGTATTATCGAACTCGAACTAAAATTTGATTCGATTATTATTCACAACAGTGATCCCAAAATATTTGCGCATGCTTGAACTGAATGGTGCTCATTCGCATACAGGCGCGCACTACAGCCAATCCACTATACTACAATCCAAACATGCGCAGATGAAGGCGACTCAATTAGCATCACTGATTTCAAATGTAGTTCCACACAGACACACCCTACTGTTGAGCGGAGAGGATTTGAGCGGCCTACAGCAAGCAAGCGTTACCAAAAGCGTCACTCTCGAACAAAAACGACAATGAGGATTTGAGCGGCCTACAGTAAGCAAAGCGTTACTCTCGAAAGTCGTCATAATCGAAAACGACAATATCGTTTAGAGATTTTATATTAGGGATTAGGTTTATAATTTATGTGCGTATTACATGTGTTAAGTAGTTGTAGGTTTCGTGAGTGTATTTGCGACGAAATTGTATTCTGATTGGATGTGACTGACTAATGTGTATGTACGTGTATGCTGTTCAATGTGTACTAGACTATTATGTGCGCGCGCTAACTTTTGTATTCATTATTCTCATTTACTCAATTTTCGAATAACTATTTATTCGCTCAAATTTCTTAACCAATCAGTTGAAAACACAACAAGCATTAGACTATTATTTTCATTAAAACATACAATACATTTTTACATTATATTCTTCTTTAAAACTGAAATTGCATTGCTATACATTTAATTTATTTATAACCTTTCAACATAATTCAAACAAAATGAAAACATCTGTACAAATAATTTTCAAAATTCATTTAGGATACTTGTTTAACAACATCACAGACATTTAAAATGATTGTATAGTTGTAATAGAGGTATTTTAAACAAAAATCAAACTTTTATTATAAAAATAATAGCCCACATTGAATTACACAACCTCAAAGTAAGTTATCAATTTATGCTACTTAATTGAGAAACAATTTAAATTTAATATTTATTTAATTTGAAATTTGGAACAAAATGAATCGACTAATAATTACTTAAACTGTTTGCAACACAAAAACATCAAACTATTATTGTCATGGAAAAATTGAAATAATTTGCACTTCATATGTTTTTAAATTGTAACATTCATTTAT
Organism: Andricus coriarius; assembly: GCA_932066315.1. Lineage (NCBI taxonomy): Eukaryota > Metazoa > Arthropoda > Insecta > Hymenoptera > Cynipidae > Andricus > Andricus coriarius. Next base: position 453 of record CAKNWT010305495.1, on the reverse strand, counting down.
GAATATTTTATTTATTAATAAGCTTTTTAAATAATTCCAAAGAATTCAAGTTTTAATATAATCAATTAATAATAATATGTATAATGATAATTTAAAAAATTAATAATAAATAATGTTTAACAGTATTTTCTTTGAAATATTCAAATAATTTTTAATTTATATATTTCACTGAATTTAAAATTGCATTTCTGAAAATTTGAATTGATAATAACCTTTTATACTACTTCCAGAAAAAAATTAAAACGTATGTCCATATAATTTTGAAAATTGAATTCGGATAATCATTACACAACATCACAAACATTGACAGAAATTAAGTAATTGGAACAGAGGTATTTAAATGTGAATAAACTTTTATTAAACAATTTATAGCCAATCTCTTTAACTAATTCCAGAAAAAATTTACATATATGTACACATTAATTAATAATATTACAACATAAAAAGTAATAA